>JAXOUE010000030.1:0-205154 GCA_036250105.1 Parasarocladium wereldwijsianum
TTTTCTGTGGGTGTTTTTTTTTTTGTCGTTTTGTGTGCACAAAAAAAATTTTTTTGTCCCCCCCCCCCCCCCCCCCCCCGCTGCGAAGGTGCGGCAAATCCGATGCTCTCGATGGACGCTGGAACGTGTTCCTGACCACCTGCGCTGCTCCAAACAAAGCAGTGATCTTCGCCCACCCACCCCGGGAATTTGGATGGCGTCGGATGACTGCGTGCGCTGCGAGGGGCGCGGGACGCCTCAACTACCCCGGCTTCACGAGCGATGGGGCCCGGGTAGCGAGGTGCTCGCGCGGGCGCAGCGGGACATCCTGCCTCCTGTGCCTGGAATAGCGCTCCTCACCAGATCGAAGCTACATGCAGCATCGCGTTGGAGGAGAACAACCGTGTATGCACTTGGCCCAAGGAGGGGAGGCTTCAGGAACGAGACGAGCCGTCCTGCCAGGGTTCTTTGTCGACCATCCCGTGAACTGGGGGGTTGGGGGCCAACTGTGACCAAGGCAAGTGATCTCTTGTCTCCCGCACCCACCAGATGCATCAGATGCAGTCGTGACAGCACATGCCCTTCAGCAACATGTAAGGTCGGCTGATGTGGTCAACGTGGTGGGACATCTTCGCTGCAATGTACGGGCAACCCCCCTCATCTTGGCGCACAGATGCTCACTCGAACCCGCGAAGGCATGCAGCACGACCCCGCTGCATATTGACCTGCTCGCTCCATCATATGGGGATGGATCCAGGTTGCCCTTGCTGCGTTCTATGAATAAGTTAATGCCAATGCCACCGGCTCGTGCCTGGCACAGGCACAGGTATTCGGGAAGCGAGGTTGCGGCACAAGACTTCCCCTCATCTCCCTCGCGGGCTACCTGTACACGATAACAAGATTCAGGCGGTTGAGGGGCGAGAAAGCCACCACACCACAAGCGCGCGCGCGACCCCAACGGTCGATGGAACGACACATGACCTGGCTTGTTGGTAAAAGTGTGTGCGCCCCGCCCTTCAGGTGTGTAAATTGTTGTCCGCTGGCCGCTTTCTCAAATGTCGAGTGGCAAGCCTTCTTATTGAGAACTTTGGCCTCTTTGCGTAGTTTAAGCTTGTTTGTTCAAATGTGTCGCGGCCAGAAGAAAGAGCTATTCTTGGTGGTCCACCAGCCGTAATTGAGCTCAAGGCCTGTCAAAGAAGGCCGAGAGGGGCTGAATTGACGATGGAATTTACTCCAACCGGGGAACCAAGGCAAGTGGTCCTTGCTGCATCGTTCCAAGACCGTCGAGAACCTGTGTTTCTGCATTGCGACGGGTATGAAATGGTTTCGCGGGGCTCTCGGTGACTTGTTGAAATTGTTCCCCTCTCTTTTGGCTGTCCGAGCCCCCCGGAGTACAGCATTCCATTTTCAGCTTGTCCATGGTAGTCGAGACGCAGTGATCGGCATGAGAAGGCATGTATTGACGGGCGAGACTCGTTCCCTCTTCCTTTGTCTCTCATAGACTTTTCAGAGTCCTGTTACCTCCCAGTTGTCAGCATTCGCACTCGCCTGCAGAAATTGTCAGCTGGAAATTGGCTGTGAACCTACAAGTGACGACTTTTCCACAACGGCGTCGAGATTCTGCTTCAGGCGCGATTACTTGTAGGTACTTTAAAGTCGTGGAGCAGGACGCACGACATCCACCCCTGTCTGGGTCTGCTGCTCATCATTAGACACACACCTCAGATGCATCTCGCTCTCATTGGTTCGCGCACAGATTGTGCAAAAAATAATGAGAGCACAGCACTTTGAGCACAAAGCACTTCAGAACAAACCGTCGCAAGGCAATCCAAATGCAACGACGGCGGCGCAATCGGCGAGACTGCTCTAATGTTGCGAAATTATGTATCCCTAAAGAGATAGTTGAAGACCACCAATTCTCACACCATCTTGGTAAGGTTGCAACACCATGTGCGCGAAACCGGATTGTTCAAAAGCCCGATCTTGTCGGAAAGTGGACGCGTAGTTTCAGCGTTCCGCAGTCTTCCAAGACCTTCGGTGAGCCTGTTTTATGGCATCAATGACGTCCACATCTGACGACGAAAATCCCAACTTGGGCAAGCAGATCCACATGCCAGAATGGCCATGACGAGCATGATGTCGAATTGTGAGAATCCCCATCTTCTCATTCATTTTGCGAGTCGATCAAAAGGGGCATCGAGGTGAGCGCCATTGCATTCAATTGTCTCCTGTCGGACGGATCTTGTTGAGGAAGCCCTTATCTTCTTATCACCGAGACCTGATAACAGCAAGCAGCACCATCACGGCTCCGGCACCGGAGATGGCAGTGAAGCCCAATACACCACACCGCTCACCGGCCGGTCAGGGCTTTGTGAAAGCACACAAACCGCACGCTATCACTCGCTACGCCCAAAGTAATTGCACAACGCCGCAACGGTCAGCGCTGGCATCTCTTCGGCGTGGGGCACGCTCCAGTGCGCGTTGATCCATCTCCCCGCGCTCAGGACGCCTCCACGCTCCACTGGGATTTTGAGATTCTTGGCTATTGGAAATGGCCCAGCTAGCCTGTTCGCGGAGGCTGGGGATGATAAGGCTGCCGGGAGATGCTCAAGAAGCAAACTTCGGTGTACAACACAGAACAGCGTGTCTTGCTATCAAATCGACAAAGAATGCAGCGAACGGTACTGCAAGCAATACAACCAAGACAGGCAGTGGTCAGTGACCACGTGATATCTTGAGTGGCTGATCTTTTGTCGCTACTGCATCGTTTCGGAGAGCAGCACGTATCTACATGTAGATGTACTCGATAGAACGTTGGCACTTCGTCGTCGACTTAGGGCTTCGACCTACGAGCCGGACCCGCTTGGCTGGCAAGGCATGATGGCTGATGAGGCGGTCCCTCAGCAAAGCCTGTCCCTCTCTGAGATACTGAAATCCTGTGCATTTACTTGCCAAGGATTTTCAAGCAACAGCAATGTCGCTTGTCCTCGGGAATAGGCTCATATTCATGGTCCCGTGATCGTGTCGGTTCTCGGCTTGGATTTAGGGTTTAGCTGAGGCGCCAACTCCAGGTCTTCGCAGAGCCGCGCACGCCAAAATAAATAGGCCCTGAGTCAGCGTAAAGACAGCCCATGGTTCAATGTGAATTTTCTGGTGTAGGCATGCATGAATGCCGTACCTGGAGATCATTTGACTTTTTTCTTTCTCGAGTAGATCTGGTATCGAGATCGACTAGGAAAATCGGTAGACACCAGTCTAGGATGTCATGGTCCCGTATTGTTGCGTGGAAACCGTGGCGGTAATAGAGGACTTCGGAGACGGCGGAACAGGGCTTCCTTTGCTCTTCGAGCGATCTGGCGTCCATTTCGAAACAGAGCATGGATGTGTGGTCGTCTACATACGTCAGCTCTGATAGCGCTGACTAGAGAACGACACCGGATTACCTGATATCATGGTGTCTGAAGCAAGTCCATCAGGTGGTTTGGTCTCGTCTCACCAGCGCCCGTAGCTTACCTAATACTGGGCGAAGCATCATGCCTGTCAATGTGTCCTCTTTTTGTTCCCAGGCATTCCCAGAGACGCGCGCTTTTCGAGCACACGCCCCTCCCAAAACGAGTTGCAGTTCGGGACCTGGTGATCGACTGGGGTGGTCATTCGGCCAATACTTTTCAGCCCTTCGGGCGGGCTCTGTCTCCTCTTGTCATTGGCCTCCTCCGCTCTGCGCTACCAACACATATCGCAGGACCACAATCCGTCGTCAAATCCAGTCCAAGATTGTGTGCCCAGCGCACCGCTGGGAAGTCGTCTCCGGGGGGGGGGGCGGCTGTTGGGAAAGGGGGCTGTGTGGTGGACTCTGGGAGAGCGCGCGGTACGAGGTCTCGCAACACGTGCCCCTTTATCCAGTATTTCTGTTCATCTCCGGGGAATGGACGCCATGTTTTGACGGGGTGGTTCTCGAATCCGGTTTATGCTCCCTGGCAAGTTGCTGTGCAGGTAATTACGCGGGAGCAAACGCCTTGTATACTGTTATTATGGCAAGGGCAACGCCGAAACAGGGAGGATGTATGTAATATCACCTGGGTTCACGCGTGAACCAGGTTGGGGAGGGCCAGGCGAGGCACCGAAGGAGGCCTGACAGCCGACACACGTACTTGTACTGGTGTTCGTCAACAAACGTATGAGGGTTTCGCGTTGGAGCCGACGTGGACCGTGATTCATCACAATAGACAGCTGGACGTTTGCTGTCTCGGCAAATAAGATGGAATGCATCTTTATTGAAGGCAGTGCTTCATGAACGGCGAAGTGCGAGTTCCAGGTCAGCACATTATCCAAAGATACAGTGATACACGTGCTGCCAGAAGCAAGGGGAGGGCTGATAGCGATGGGGAGCACGTAGAAACGCGGTACTTGCGAGGGCTAGCGTTATCCCCGCATTCTGGGTGGTCGATGACTGTACATGCGAGGTACCCATCGAAGCGTATCGGCGTCCTCTGTGTCCACAAGCCGGCTCCCTCTCCTTCCACACCCTCCTCCCTCTGTCCAGGTCTGATTCACTGTCGCAGTGCCTACAGTGGCATTCGGTGACTGTCGGCGACCCGAGGCATCCACTGCCACAGCGCTGCCTGCGCTGCCTGCGCCCAGCGAGCTAGCAGCCCACTCTTCTAGTCACAGGCTGCGATGGTCGTTGATCGAGAGCCCGCCAGCGAGGGTGGTGTGGATAGAGGCACATGCGTACGCGCACACACACACACAGACACGTACGAGTGTGTACGTACAACTGACTACCTGTACATTCTTGTACATACAACGCACGCACACGCTCTCGCGACCATGTCCCCATCACACCCCCCCGGACCTTTGGGCGTGGCTCTCGCTCTGGCTCCGTTTGGCTTCGTTGCTCTGGCCCGGTGCTTGCTGCCGCCGCTGGTGGTCGATGGTGGTCGATGGGCGCTGATGGTGGTGTGCTGTCGCTCCTCCCAAAATTATTTCTCGTGCCTCGCTTGTCTCCTTGCGTGAGCACCTTCTCCTCCTTTGTACTCGCAACTTTTTTTTTTGGTGTCTCCTGGCATGACATCTACTGCTTCAACCTATTCTCGTCAACCATCAGCCTGATCCGAGTTGTATGATAGCATCTGCTTGACAGTCCTGATCTCCTTTGCTGAACCCACACTGCTGCTCCTCCCCCGCGATCGGCGTCCTCTCCTGTCATACACGCACAGAACAGACAGACAGACAATGGCCTCCTCCAAGGTGCGTTCCTCGTTCCCTCGGTGGTGTTCCACGCTTTCTGGCTAGCCAGCATGGCTCTTTCTGAGCATTAACATGCTGACGATGATTCCAGGAAATGCTGCAGTCCTCGAGGCCATTGACTCAGCAGCACCGCCCATCCATCTCCCACTCGCCTGCCTCGGGTCTCTCCGGTCGACACTCACATTCGAGGAGTGGCTCTTCTTCCTTGCTCACCGGCGCCCTGAACGCAAATCACAGGGTGACGCGCCGCAAGTCCATCACCCAAAACCCTCCCACCCCCGCCGCTCTGACCGCCGCCCTGCGCGAAAGCGAATCGAGCCTCGCGGCTGTCCCGATGGCTAACGGTGCTCGCCGTCACACAATGTCCAAGCCTGCTGGCGTCAGGCCACCTGTTGTCGGCAGCCTGCCGGCATCTTCAGCTGCTGGAGCCGTGGGCAAGTCCCTCGGCGACGCGAAACAAGGATGGCAAGGGAGTGCCATTGACGATGACTCCAACTCGGCGGACGAGGATGACGGCAAGATGCAGAATGGTCGCATCCGCCGGGCTAGCGACGGTCAGCCTCTCGTCAAGGAGGGCAGAAAGAGCAACCGGATCGAAGTTCGCTGTGAAACATGCGGCAAGGGCTACAAGCACAGCAGTTGTCTGATCAAGCATCGGTAAGTGCCTCACTTCCTATCTCGATGAAAAGCATGGCTCTGCCCTCCATGTCTTCACGACGCGTTGGCGGCTTGGCCTATATCTGTGAACGATGCTAACTGTACGTTAGCTGGGAACACACCCCTCAGTGGTCCGTCACCTCCAAATTGTTGATCAGCAAGCATCAACAGGTCCAGCTCTTGGAAGCCGCATCGGTCCTGGTTGGCATGAACATCAAGGATGGCTCAGCGACACCGCCAGAGTCCACCAAGGACAACGTGAGCGAGTACGATTCCATGTCTCCTGCCGCCAGCGGCTACTCGGACCAAGGCGAACGACACAGCTCGGCCGACACCACCCCACCACCATCGCACGATGGTTACAGCTTTGGCGGCATGTCGTATCGTAACAAAAGACTGAGCAGCCAAAGCGGCTTCTCTCGAAGCTATCAGTCGGCACCATTGATCCCCGCAGGGAGCATGCCTGCTGGCGGCGCGCCCGCTGCGTCCGACATGAGCCACCACCGCAAGCCAAGCACCGATCGGCCCATGTCATCCGGTAACAACGCCACAGGCCAGGAAGATCGTGACTTGGCTGCGGCTGTTGAGCTCTTGAGTTGCAGCTTTGGTAGCAACAATGGCAACTCTCGCGGCACTGTGACGTTGCCAGCAGACGCCCCGCCCGTGCCCCCTTTGCCTGCCCAATACCTCGATCAGGCCACACCTCTGACCAGCAACGGCTTTATCAACAGCTTTCCCCGGCAGCAAGAAAGCTTCACTCGCGGTGATGCCGGCCGCGGCAGTCGTGATGTGAAGATGGAGGATAGCGCCGAGTCCGACGACGATTTCGACATGCGCTCGCGTGCTCGCAGCGAAGACGAAGATGATGGTGTCTTTGGCCGCATGGAAGAATAACAGAAACAGGGGCCCTTTCGAGTGCTCTTTGTTTTGCTCCATTGATTCTTTTATGGAGTTGTACTGGGAGAAGAAATAGCGCGCACATTGTTTCCCTTTTGCTGTACCAAGGACATACCTTATTAAACCCATACCCCCCCGGAAACTTCCCAGTTAGTTACGACGAAATCGGCTTCGGCAGCCGCCAGGGTTTCGACACCGAGAGATGGGGTGCAGAGCGTGCAGCCTCGTGAGGTTAAAGATGAAACCTGGCTGGTGTGGAGGACGCCTAGGCATACGAATAAAGACATTATGAACCACTATTCGCAAGGGACAAAGTGACAATCCCCTGGAAGAGAGATGTGAAGAACTGGGCCCAGTGTTGATCGATGGGGACAGCCAGGTAGAAGAGTGCATCCACAGATGGTTTTCAAGATCGTCGATCACCTCTGATATCATAATGGGTGGAAGTGGACGGGCTATTGTAGCCAAGGAAGGCGACGGCTACGAGCTGGGCCACCGTACCTCACAAGACATGTATATGCCAGCAGCAGAGGCAGATGCGAATCTCTTGAAAAGAATTCTCTTAAAAACCAATCATTTTCATGGTAACTCCCACGATTATTCCTATCGCAAAGTGATGAGCGCGAGGCAATTCTTTGTGGAGACTTTTTATCGGACGTTGCCTAGCGAACGCCGACGTCATCAGGGTTAAGGTTATGCCCCAGCACGCCCCGTCACCTTGTAAAGCTCCCCTCCCATCTTCCTCTTTTGTTCCACCGTCACTCTGCTTGCTGCGCGAAAACGAACCCCAAACTTTCCTTAACATTCCAGTCGCGCTCTCATCAGCATCTTTGATCTGAGGGAACTTCTTTTTATTAAAACCATATTACCCTACACTTTGTTTCTAATCTTTTCCCCCGTTCTTTCTAGTGCGATTCGCCTCTGCAAGCATCTGACGTGCCTCTTTCATCATCAGCCTGCGCCTCAAGACAGCTTGCTTGCTTGCTCTTGACCCGTCTCCCGAACCATCGCACCATGTCTACCGTATCAAGGCGTGCGGCTGCTCAAGCCGAAGCCACTCTCGACAATATCGAAGCCCGAACCTCCGCCGCCCTCCAGACCGTGTCCTCCAAGCTCGACGAGGTCGCTGACATTGCCGCGCCCAAGGTCGAGGGGAAGAGGAGCAAGCTTCCTCCCCTGGTGCAGTTCCCTCTGGCGGCGACGCTGAGCTTTGCAGTGGCGAGCTTGGGATACAGCCTGCTGGGGGAGGTGTCAAAGGGAGAGTTGGCGGCCGTGAGCCGTAGTCAGGATACCTGGGGCGAGGTTGGCATTTTGGCGGGCTGGAGATTGTGAGTTTATCATGTTTTGAGGAAGAGACCAGAACCACAGATTGGGGGGAGAATGGTGTGCTGACCGATTGACAGGGTTGAGCTTGCAGTGGGATGGTTTGGCAAGTTTGACAGCCTCGATGTCGCCATGATGGACCTTATCGCCCATGGGCCTTCAGTATGTCTCTCCCAGTGCCACATTCTTCTTGTATTCTTCGCTAACGTCCATAGCTTTACCTCCTCTCATCCTTCTACTCCCTCTCTCCGGCCACCGCCCTTTCGGCTCTTCTCGTCAACACCCTCTCCGCCTCACTCCCCTTCTACCTCCTTCGCCCCCTCTCCTCCGTCCATCTCCCCTCCTCAACCTCCTTCTCCCTGCTCGACTCCTCTCTCCTTCTCTACACGACCGCTCTCTCGACCGCAATCTACGCTGTCGTCCTCGTACTTTCTCTCACTCTCGTACTCCCGTCGGTTCTCATCACCAACTTCGCGGGCCTCCCGACCCTGCTTCCTGCCTACAACGCCTCTTACCCTACCATCCTTCCGGTCACTCTTCTCTTCGGCTTCGCGTCCGCGGTTTTCATTTTCGCGCCATTTGCCGCCGCGAAGAATGATCAACAGGTGAAGGAGTTTGACCCTGCGACCGCGACACTGAAGGAGACGCTTGAGTGGAACTTTTGGGGCTACGACCGCAAGACCAAGGTGGTCATCTCCAGGACGGTGGCGGCGGTTGTTGTGACAGCCGTAAACACGTTCTTGTCATGCACGATGGAGATTTACGGTATTCGAAACGCCGGTGCGGCGGTGTATGCTGGTGTATGGGCCTTTGCAGCGCTTTGTACGGGTCTGGGTCTGGGTCTCGTGGGCAGCGAGTAGGCCGTTTGATAGTGCACTTCTTGGTTTCAGTGGGCTTTGCCTATGACCAAAGAACTCGACACACTTGGGGGGAAAAGGGCGTTTGGTACTACGGGGCTATTGGGCCTCGCCGTGAGGAGATTGGCACTCGACGACTCCTCCCGAATCTGCTCGACGAAACGAAAAAAGAATGTTTGGGGCGTGAATCGAGGTGGCCTTACTGTGCCAGTGCCCTGATGTTAAGTGACTGGCAACACGCAAACTTGTTATGGCGGTACATTTTTCTCATTGTAATCTACATACCCTAAAGACAGCCACGCGGCTGATCTGATTTAACTAATTGTTCTCGTCGCTGCAAACTGATATTTGTCTCGTGCTGATCATTGAGGGAACGTTCGTTTCAGGATGTAAACCGATTACCAGCACGGAGAGAGATGTCTGCCACCACAAACTCACGCACCTGTACTCTTGCCTCCTTTCTCGCAGCAATTGGCGACATCTTCATCAAACATCCGAGCCTCAAGGCACAGCAGCGGTGTTTGTCGCGTCAGCTTCAACCCGCGTTTGACCAGAAACATCCTTGTCCGATTTGTGTGGCGTGGAATATTCCCCCTTCGGTCCCTTCTTCCCCTATCAGTCCATCCAATCCATCCAGCCCTTTTGTAGACAACAAGGCGAAATCCCTTGCTCAGTATCTGCAACCGTCCATTCAGCCTTTTCCCAGCCTATGCAGAGAATGACTGCAGCCTGTCATCATTGAAACATGGATGAATCGAAAGGCTGATGAAATTCACGACTGAGCCTTGAGAGGCGGCCTGGAGGGGGGCGGTTTGTTTCCGGTCCCCCCACGCACGCCTCATGTGCGGTTCAAAAGGGCGCCGACGGTCCCCAGGCAGCAGAATTACTGGACATTAGGCACCTGTTCGTGTATTATTAGATGGTACTGTTCTCCAGCATTTTAACAAGCGGTGATTCGCCCGCGGACAGCAGAATCGGACAATGTGCATTCCCCCGGCGGCGTCCGTCGTTCTGAGGGCGCACTCCGCGATGCTGCAAGAGTGACTAAAAACGTGGCTTGTAGGGCTGAATCTCAGTATGACGGCGGTGGGCAGCTGTGTGCGTGCGAGACGAGACGAGAACAGACGCAAGACGCTAGCGTGCCGCTGAAGGAAATGTGCAAGATATGATGGAATGAAGGGCGTCAGACGAGTCAGGTAACCATTAATCTTGATCGTGCACCGGCAGCACTGTGTGCCCACCCACTTCCTCTCCATGTTTGGCAGATATGGACATGTGCAAGGAGGTGAGGACGCAAGGCTCGGCCGAGTGTCTTCGCCCTATGTGCAACAGGTTGAAGGAGACTGCGCCCTGTCTCTCATGTAGAGACCGTAATGGCGTTGAGCCACATGTCACGCCGATCACTCAGGACGAGTGTATGGGGTTATGGCTCAACCTTGTGTCTACGCCAACGCATGCCGTTGCAACATTGGTCTCCACGCCTCCATTCTGGAATTTTACCTGACCAGAACTCAGAGGCCGCGTTCTGAAGCTGGGACTGTGACACATTTGAATCGTGATGGCCGCCATGATCCGTCAGGTTCATCGAGGACTGACAGGGCTTTCCTGGAATGCTAGATCATCAACCAATGGAGAGGACGACTCCGACGCCTCGTGCTTCTGAAAACACTATTGCAGGTGGAACTGCCTTTCGGCTCTCAGATCCACAGAGCTTTAAGCCACCCAGGCTGCCACATAGACAAGGGTTTCCTCCACGATATGTCAAATGAGGAAAGCTGCACGAGTGAAAAAGGCTGCAACTATTTCTCGGTATCTCCCGAAGAGTCAATAATCAGATGACGAGGTTTTGACACTTTCCTCTTGACAGCTGGTTCCACCTTGCTATTCTGTAACGGACACGCCCAAGTGGCCTCTGTGGCAGATGGAAAGCTGGCAAAGTATGGAAAGTGTGAAACTGTGAGACAGCCATATAAGTATGCTCCTTCCTTCCTTTCCATCTGAGTTATCTTGAGATATCATCCATCAGAAATCACTTTGCTCCCTGTCTCTCTCGCTCTCTCCCTCCCTCCTCGGACCCAGCAAGATAGCAGGAAACACAGATACTCCTTCACTCCAAACACCAGTCGCAACCATGCCCGGCCGTCACTCCAGCTCATCAAAAGGAAGTCGTCGTTTCCAGAAATCCAAAAGCATCAAGAGTGAAGACCCTATCCAGGTTCAGGGGCCCATCGACATTGACGGCTCAGTGAAGTCAGGCGGCAGCATTGCCTTTGCCAACGAAGTCATTGTCCGTCGGAACATTGAGGCATATGGACCCATCAATATGAACGGCGATATCCGTTGCCAGTAGGTGTCTCCTGTCTTGCTTGCGTTGTCCCGGAATCCTCTAGGCTCCCTTAGTGTACCATACTGACAAGAAGCAGGGGACGTATCGAGGCATACGGCAACATTAATGTGGAGGGACGTCTCTCCGCAGGGTATGTTTTATCGGGCCCTATTCTTTAGCGGGTGGCGGAGCAGAGTTGACTCGGTTCTTAGGGACAAGATCAAGGGGGCTGGAAAGCTGAGGATCGTCGGGGGGTTGGATGGATCGGACCTGGAGATTTACGGCAATCTCAGCATCAACGGACACTTGTCAGTCACCCTTTCCCCTGTATTGTAAGGCAAGAAGATTGTGAGCTGACAGTGAAACAGACGCTGTCGCCGGCTCGTCGTGTACGGCTCCCTGACACTCATTGGTTCTCACTCGACGTACTCAGCCTCGGAGTATGAACAGGTCGCTGGTGCTTATCTCGTGCGTGACCAGGAGGCGGATTGGGACTTGTGATGGAACACCGGAGAATATCCCGAAGGCTCTTACAGGGCTGAGATCTACCGAAGGGCAAAGACTGCGAGCGCTCCGCGTGAGTCACATCAACGCTTCCACTGGCGACTTGGTGCCACCGAAAGCAGCTTTGTCTCAGGGCAGTGCTGCAGCGCTGTGACTTGTTGTCAATGTGGACTTGCGGTCTCGGGACATTGAAGCAATTGGAAGCCCTGCAAGAGCCGAGGGCAGTGTCAGTGGTGGCGGAGCATCACGGTTTGTTGATGGACGCATGCAAGTTTGATTTGACTAGACAGACACTAGAGCAGGTATCAGTGTCTTTGCGATTGGAGGATAGGGAACGGTTCGGTCATGATTTGTTGTTATTTAGATGCCTGGCTTAGATCTCGTCAAGAATGACCTCATTGTCAGGTTCAGCTCGCAGGGACTGCCAGCACTTTGATCATTAGGCGAGGGCTGTGAGGGTAAAACTGCATAAACAAATCTCAGGGACCCACTGGGCTTGATGATATCGGTGGACGGGACTAGATGGACTGATTGAAGCGATAAAGAGGCCGCAAGGCAGATTCAGGTCACGAACAGGCAGTCTTGAAAGTGAGAGTGAAGGCGTCTAAGCTGGAGGAGAGGTAAGACGGCACCGAATGAGGTGACTAGCAGCAACAGGGGTGCATCGGAACCGGATTTACCATCTGATCCGGTTTCGAGGCCTGAAGGTTCCACTTTTTCGGGACCAGGGTCCGAGCAAGGCGAGCTCCACCAACGCGACTTGCGACGAATCCCCTTGGATGAGCATAGGTGATTGTCCGTAGTCTGCAGCTCGTTATCACCACCTACGCATCGATCTCGGCGCAAACGATCGCACCTTAGATGGAAGACAACTCGTTTGCGGAATAGGTGAGAGTCGCGTCGTCGCGAAAGAGGTCACTGTCACCCCGGCCCTGGAAGAAACGCGTCGACGCATTCGTCGCAAACATGGTTACGGGCGAGGTCGACGCGACGGGCAACGCCCGCGTGGAGGAACCCTCGTCGAAGAACAAGAGCACGCTCGAGGATACCATCGAACATCCAGTGGATGCAATGGATCCCCATGTCGACCCCGACGCCCAGACTACGGTCACAGACTTCCTCGACTTTACCGAATACCTCCCGTCCGATATGGTACGATCGCTGACACTCATCGGCAACCTCGATGAACAGTACATCTCCTCTTCGCACCAGGTCGATGATTTGACCAAGCTTTGGGGGCGGCTTCCTTCGATTCCCGCACAAGAGCGCCCCTCTTCAGTAAAGCTGCGCGGTCAAATATCCGATCACCTGGATCGTGCCATCAACTCCAGAGTCTTCGCCCACGATGAAGCCGTCAGAATGTCAGAAAGCGTCGAACGACATTATAGCAAGGCAAAGATCTTGCTTTCAAAACTCCAGACCATGCTCGATACATATCCCACCGAGGAAGTCAAGAGCCCAGTGAACACGAGGTCGCCCCAACTGAGCCGGACCAAGGGAACCCCAAAGACTGGCGGCGACTCTGCACGAAAAATCAGACGCAAGCGCATCCCCAAGATCACAGTGCCCGGTGAAGTGCTTGCGCCCTACGACATTGAGTACGACCTGAGCGACGACAGCGACATTAGTACCGATCCTGAATCAGAGCCACCGGCCGTCGTACGCAGAACCCCGGCCGCAATACCCAAGATCAAGCTGATGACCAATAAAACACCGAAAACACCAAAGGCTCGACAGCCGCCTATGGATTCGGCCGCGTTGAGTGCAGCCGCAGCAGCTAATGCCGCCGCGCTCTTAAAGCCGCCTCCGGAGAATGCTGTCATTGGAAGTGCAGATGCGCCTTGGCTTCAGCTTACACAATACGAACTCGCCAAGCTCCGGAAACGTATGAAGAAGAACGCGACTTGGACACCTTCGGAGACTATGATTGCTCGAGAGCTCAAAAGCCTGTGCCGTGGGCCTGAAGCGTACCGCGAGGCCAAGAAGAAGGCGGAAGAGGAGGGCAGGCCCTTTGAGCCCACAATACCAGCGCCAGTTCTCAACGCCGAGTCGGGGACGAAAGAGCTGCCTGCCGGGGCCATGAGCGTCTCGTTTAATGATGTGCCCACGAGCAATCGTGGCATGAAACTGAACGAGGCCAAGAAGCTCAAGCGGGAAGCCATGGCAAAATTGGCGGCGGAGGAGGCAGCAGCAGGGGAGGCGGAGAAGAACACCGGTGCTGATGGCGGCACCAGACGCCTCTTTGCCCCTCCATCCGCGTCACCGGATACTCCCAAATCAGGTTCACGGAGCAATCCGCGGCCAAACAATAAGCGGAAGCGCGGTGCTGGAGAAGGCGCAGAAGAGAACGAGGTGACGGAGACACCATCGAGACCTCAACTAAAACGAAATAAGACAGAAACACCTGTCCCGCCACCGCAACGACCTAGTGTCAGCATGACGCCGTCGACAGAGAATCTGGCTGCGGCGGGCCTCGTTGTCAACGGGTCTAGTGCTCAGATTCGGACACCGGTTCCGCTTCCGAAGCAGCCGTCACGAGCAGGCACCTCACATTCGCCGGGATCTGCAAATTCGTCAAAGACCGTCACAACCTCCGTGCCGACCAAAGCGCCAGCTCAGACACCAGTGCCTCTTCCGGCCTCCGTCGCGTCATTGAACACGTCTCCTGTCAACGGCACCACGAGGAGCACAAGACAGACCAGGGGAGAGGTCATTAAACAGCAGCAAAATGAGCCGGAGCCAGCAAATATTGCATCGGACCTCCCTGCTCGCAGGTCTTTGTCTCGCGCAGTGACCCCATTATCCGCCACGGATCGTCGCCCCCCGTCTAGAGGCGGGAAAGCTGCGAGTCAAGAACCGCAGCCAACCGCAGCGACGGACAGACCGAGGCGATCCAGCACAACGCGTAGCACGCCTGTTGCGGAGAGCAAACCTGCATCAGGCCCTGCCACATCATCCACGACGAAAAGAGTCAAACGCCCAGCCCCAGGAATCGTTAGTACCACCAGCAGCGGCGGTAACAGTGCCGTTGGCAAGAGAAAAGCGGCGCCGAGGAAGAAGGCGAGGACGACGAAGAAGGGCAAGGACCAGGCCCTCGAGACGGAGATGGAGGAAGTGGATGACGAGGGGAACCCGATTGATCCTGACGAACCGAGATACTGCTCGTGCAACCGAGTTAGTTTCGGGACGATGATCCAGTGCGAGGAAGCGGACGTAAGTGTTTCTTCTTTTGCCGTAGTGAAGAATGATCTTGCTGACGAGGATGACAGAATTGCAAGACGGAGTGGTTCCACCTCGAGTGCGTCGGTCTTGACGACATTCCAAAGAGGACCACGAAATGGTACTGCCCAGACTGCCGGAAGGCCAAGGGGTTGGGCGATAAGGGCGAAGTCAATGCGCGAGGCGTTAAGAAGTAGACCCCTCTTGCCGCTTACCCTGGGTGTCGGGGCGACTCTGGGATGCGGGCTCGCTTTAATGAAATAATCTCTGGGCAAAGTGATGAATGAGTGAGGTAGCGTGTGATGTTGGACTATGGGAAACTGTTATACCAGGAGTTTTACGGTGTTAAAGTCAAGCCTAAGGGCACTTATTTCTTTTCTCGTTTCTTATCGCATATTTTTCATGCTCTTTAGGACGTTTTACGCAGAGAATGCGCGTTTGATGACCTGTGATTGAATCTATTCTCGTCGCATTGAGATGTAGTTTGCTGTCATGACGCTGGCGGGGCTGAGAACTTGGTGACATGTGCAAGCTAATATGAGAAAGGCTTAATTATTGTCGATAGCAAACGACGTCACAGCGTGTATTTTCCTCTTTCTCTTCACTACCACAATAACACTCTGCTGTCTTGACCTTGCCTAAACATTGCATTTCGTGCTACTTGACTCATCTTGATCCTACACGAATCACACATTTACTCTTATTTTTTGAGACTACAAATAATGGCGGAGGAAGAGCACGTCCACGTTTCGGGAGGGTACTTCCCAGTGTACCCGCACCACGACAACCTCCCCGACCCCGACATCCGGACCTTCATCACCAACTTCTACCGCACATCGGACCAGGTCGGTCGGGACGAGCTCTGGGTCAGCTACTTTTCCAAGGCGGCCCAGCTGACGATGGGGCGGACAAAGGGGACGGGCCACGACGAGATCCGGGCGATCCGCAAGGCCATGTGGGATGGTGTGCAGTCGCGAAAGCACACGGTGGTGAAAGTGTTCCCGGCCAAGTTCAAGGAGGCGGCGGTGACGGAGGAGGAGCCGCTGGAGCACGAGATGATGCTGTTTGGGGAGGTTGCGAAGGTGCTGACGGACGGGGAGGCGGATGGGTGGATGCCGCCGATTCCCTGGGCGGCGCATATGGTGTTGAGAAAGGAGAAGGAAGGGGAGAGGTGGGAGTGGAAGATTGGGTCGTACAAGGTTTGGCTGCAGACTTGAGATTTGGGTATCACCGTCTCGCATGGAGGACAAGTCGAGACTTAACATGTGTTCTGGCGCTTTGTTGGAACCATGTTGTTGAGTATATGGCTGTTGTGGGTGGCCTAACGACGAGCGACGGCTTTGTCTCCAGATCAGCTCGTTTTGGGTTTCAAATGGCACGTGTATTGCTGTCAACTCTCTCACCACTATTAATGATACATTCGTCACTCGTTTATTACTCTCTCGTGCCGTATCTTCCGTACTCCCGACCATGAAGTGATGAATAGCCAAAAGCAGCAGCGCAGGTGCAGGGTGGGGTGAGCTCATTGAATCACGTGACGTTCGTGATTATGACGATGATGCCACGACAAGGGATGACTCAACACGCACGCACATACACACCTCCGTTCGCTGAAACAGGTCCGGACGTGAATAGAACCAGATGTCACGCCGAGATGATAGCGTCAACGGCGGGCAGTGTCGATTGTTGATTCATCCAAGATCAAAGAGGTTCATTCACACGGCTCTAGACTGGCGCAGGTTGGGGACTCACATGACCCCCCCCATGATGGGCACACACCTCCCCTTGAAAAGTCATGTGAGTTGAACAGCGGACTAAGATCTCACCCGGCATGAGTGGATTCCCTGAGCATGCACGGTGAACATGCTCTGGTGTCATGACTGGGAATGTTGGTTTAGCTGTCGTGGATTGCAAACCCATGAATCCGTTTGTTATGACGGGATTGTTTGAGTATGAGTGTCGAGATGGGACGCTGCTGTGACGTGCGAGGGGGTTGGGGGGTGAATTCAAGGAGGTTCGAAGTTCGAACAAGCCCCGCAGCATTCCGAGTCTCCGCCTGGCGCGGATAGGGAAAGGGGCATGTGGACGATTCTACAGGTTGGGAGCGTCGCGAAAAGAGATGGGCGTTGGGGGTCATAATGCGTTCGATCCCAAGAAGGGCGTCGTCTGGATGGGACACACATGACGAGCTGAGGCGGGTAAATACAGTACCTGTACACGTAGAGCACAGTGAAGGGGCGGCGGTATCCGGTGGCTGCCTGCTACAGGTGCTGTGACGTGCTGTATGTACATCGCTGGCTGTGACGTGCTGTCACGGTGTGTGGTATCTTGTCTTTCATGGCTCTGACGGCCGTCGATCTGCTGTAAGGTACTCGCAGCGCTAGACCATCGCTATTCAATCTAATCTTTATCATGCACTCACCTCCACAGCGCCAAACAGGGCCGCTTCGGGTGAGTGGGGAGTGCGTGCGTCCGAAAGAGGGGGAGGGGCTTGTCTGCCAGGTTGCTGTACATAGCTGTCCAGCATGCATTCAACTTGTATATTCCACACTTGGTTCCATAGAAAAGGTACTTGCTTATCGCCCTCCTGCGCTTGGACACCTGAACTGACACCTCCGGTCCTCGCTTCCAGGTCCCTGATGACCCTCGCCGTGACCTTAGATCGTGAGGTGACCTGCTCTGCTCTGTGCTGCTCTTCTCTCAACTTCACTTGCTCCTTTCCATCTCTCATCCAGCCCATCAACGACACTTCAGCCCAGATACCAGTAAAATCAACAGATCCCGTCGCTCTTCGGACCCTCTTAGACTCCTCGACTACACCATCTCGTCAGCAAGAGGGCTACTTCACTGCTAGCTCTCTAGAGCCGCCTACCGTCACTCGGAAACACGCGTCCTGCTTTGCCCAGATTTGCGAACTCTCTCCCCTCTCGCATCACATCACAACTCGATATATTCACCGAACAGAGCGGCATCAAAGTCGACAAACACCCAGCGCAAACAGCCACCGGGGTAGCCACGTCTAGCTCCCTGCCTTTGTCATTCCTCGACAGGAGGTGACTGTCCGTCCCTCCTGGCCGGCGCAAGCCTCTTGAATGCCTAGTGCGTATTCCCGACACCTCGTTCCCTGCTCCCTCCCATCCGGCGCCGCGTCTCACCGAAAGCCCAACTCTATTCCCATCCCACACCCAGCGCGTTCTAGAGTACATAGTTAGCACCCTGGGGCTCGAGATGGAGCCGTAGCGCGAGCGCGCCGCCCGCCAGAAACTCACACTACTATTGTCATCGCTCTCTTTTTCCGGCTCGGCAGCAATGACAGCAGACTGACCATGGTCGCAGAGAAGAAGAGCCACAAGAATGTACAGGATTCCGGTGGCATCGCCGCTGCGGTGACAAAGCAGACGGCTGGCAAGTTCGCGTCCGCAGAACCCAGTGATGGTCCTGCTCACATGATCACGCCTCGCGACCAGAGCGCCGTCGTGACTGATGTTCCTCACATGCCCACCACGGCGACCGACAACGTCTCTGGCACCAGCCCAAACACTCTCGCCAGCGGGCACACTTCCGATGCCTCCTCGCCGTCCATCAACACTCCAGAGTTCAAACCATCTCACGCTCCACACTATGCCGATGCCAAAGTCTCGCCTATGCTCGGAGCGCTGCCTGTCCCTGACGCGAACATCCCTGGCATGACAACTGATTGGGCCAGAGCTGGCTTTTCGACTTCGCCGGGCAACCTGATCAGCCTGTCGGGGGAATCGCAACCTTCTTCTTATGAGGAATCGGGGAGAGCGCCCTACCCGTGGCATGCGACGAGACCCTTCATGACGCCTGTGGCCGCCTCGCCGTCGCCCCCGAACAGCGTGCGACGACCTCTGAGTTTCCAGACAGAGACGCAGTACCAGTCATCCGAGCCATCCTCGCACAGCTCTGCCCCTGGCTTCAGGAAAAGCTCGCTGCCACCTCCACAAGGCCAGGCACGGCAGCCTCCTCTCCCGCATCAGCCACAAGCTCACTTCTACGGGGCGCCCCATCTCGATCTGAACTCGGCCCCGCAATCGGGCATGAAAGCGGGCGAGAAGGGATACTTTTTCGGATTCGACAAACTGCCGACGTCTTCTGGTAGCAGCAAGAAAGCCGCCGACAATGTCATCGTAGCGGGGTATGAAGGTGGCCTGGAGATCTATTCTGTCGGCAAGAAAGGGATCGACCCCGTATACACGTTGAAAGGCCTGCGAGGGGGTGTATTCTATGCCAAGATCCTGCCGTGGTCTGTCACGGGCGAAACTTCTTCTCTCTACCCTCTGATTGCCGTGGTACTGCATGGGCCAGTTCTCCAATCCAATACCACCGAAACGGCGACGCAAGATGCGGCGCCAGCAAGTCCCCAACCAGGTGGCACCACGAGTCCTCGATCGGCATTCAGTCAGCCCGACGGCATTCTCGGCCGGCAGTCCCTGGTCGAGTACTATCAGACTTCAGTGCAGGTATATTCGTTGAGAACCAGCAAACTCGTTGATGTACTGCTCGAGTGCCCAAAAGTCCCCATCAGCGCCGCGGTCTCTGTGACAAGCCCGATCTTTCAACCACCAGAGCCTACGGGCTCACTGACAGTCAAGTCGGACGCTGGGACCATAGCCGTCTGCTCAGGGGTGTCGGGTGAATGCTGGGTGTTTTTGCAGCTGTTGCAGCCGCAGAATGCGCATGCTTTTGCGTGCGTTGGAAAGCTGTGGACGACAGTCAAGCATAACAGCAAACCCGAGACCGTCGAGGATGGCGAAAAGATAAGGTCTCCGCACGTCACTAGTGCACCAGCTCCGATCATCGCCCTCCGTGGCCGATGGATTGCCTATTGCCCGGCTTCTCCCTCAACCCAGTCGACTCTCAAAGCCCACTTGCCGGTCCCGATCCTGGGGAAGGCGCCTGGTATAACCTCAGTCGCACCGCCGAACCTCCCCGTCTCCTCGGCTGCCGTTGACTTGCCAATTTCCGATAGTCTTGTCAACAAGGTCATGCGCGAAACAACTCAAGAGTTGATCGTGGGAGCGAAATGGATCGGCCAACAAGGCATGCAGGCGTGGAACTCGTACTGGAATAAGTCCAACGCTCAGTCGCCGCCCACTGGGCGATCCCCTGCCACCAACTGGGCCAACTCCCGGCCTCCACAAGCCGACTTTCCACCGACGCATGGTTCTGGCAGCCAGACAGCCCAGAAAGAACCTGGTCTTGTGTCTATTGTTGACAGCGAGGCCTTGGCACTGTCATCGTCGGTCCACCCGTTGACGACGTTCACTCCGCCGCTCGGGTGCAGTTTCCTCTCCTTCTCGCCTACAGGTCTATCACTGTTTACTGCTAGTACCAAGGGTGACGTGCAGACCATTTGGGATCTGTTCCGCATCCATACTACCAAGTCATCACCCCTACAGTCCACAGTACCACATAGCGAAAGCACCGGACCTCTGGTTCGTCAGGTCGCTCAGTTTTCTCGGATGACAGTGGCGCGAATCGTCGATGTTGCATGGATGGGAGCTCAGGGAGAGAGACTCGCTATGGTGACAGAGAGGGGGACTGCACATCTGCTTGATATGCCTTTCAGTGCATCTATGTGGCCGCCACCTAGACTGCGCCGTCGTGTGCAAGAGGCCGGCGTTGACGGCTCAGAACCATCAAGCTCGGCTGTGTCCATCGCATCTGGCGCCTTTGGCGCAGCTTATCAAGCGGCGAAGCCCTTTGTCTCCCGATCTCGACGCGGTAGTGCCGCGGCTTCTAGTGGCATGACCAATACTTCTATCAAAGATACAGCTGCGCAGGGAGGGCGAGTGATCGCTGCCAGTATCAGCAGTTCACTTGGCAAGACAGGCACAGCGATCAACCAACTTCGAAACTCAAACGAAAGCCGTTTGCCGTTGCCGCCCAATGTGCGCTCTCCCGAGGCATCCTGTATCGCTTGGATCAGGACCCGCAAAGCACACTTGCTATTTTCTATCGGTACTGGTATGGTCCGAATCTTTCCATGTAAGGGAAAGCAGGCGACAGAAAAGAGTGGGGGATGGATCGCCAGGGCAAGCAGGTACAAAGACCTGAAGATTCCAGTACTGCCTGACGATACGCTTGCGCCTGCTGTCCGTCAGATTGTCGAGTCTGGCGTCCAAGAGGAGTATCTCGATCTGACAGATCATGAGATGGAGGCAGGCAATACCGTGACGCTCGATCCAAACCCCAGTCCGACGCTGGCTGATTACAACCCCGACGCTGCCATTCCACAGGCGGAGATCGAGTCCAGTGCGCCATATCAACCTTTCCATACCGACCGTCGCGTGCATTTCCAGGAGTATGTGGAGGATTCGTCCGATGCGCAGGCCATAACCAACAGACCCAAAGAAAGTGCAATCAATGTCGAGTTTGTGAAGATGAATGGCCGACAACCGGGCAATACTCGGGTGCACCGGATCGCTGGATCGCCATGGGCCTTTGGCCAACCCATCGCCGCAACTACAGTGAGCATGGGTGAACTGTCCCACGACGATGACATGGAAGGGTCGGACCGGGCATTGCCGTCTTCCGCTATGGAGAGGGTGCTGCAAATGGATCAAGATCAAGAGCAGATTGTCGTGACGACACGCAGGCGCAGAGGTGCCAGGACCGGGGAGGGCGACGAGGATGGGTTCTTTGAGGACGACTGTGAGGTTTTGGATTTTGCGGATCAGAGAGTTTGAGCCAGACTCCTTGCTTTGCGAGAATCGGAGGGCTGAAAGATGAGGATAGAAGTCTGGCATGATATTTTTGGGAATTACACACATGGGATCCCAAAGGCAAGGAGATGCTCAGTGGATGGGGAATGCAAGTGTGGGCTGCTGCTTCTTTGCTTATGGCATGGGTCGCTGGCGCACTGCATTACATTGATATACTTCTTTTCGTCTTTTGGCGACGAAAGAACCTGAAAAAAAAAACAACATACATAGATACCCTTGAGTAACATACTGCAGAGCATACCGAAAAGGGCTTCAAGTGATGCGAGTGTGATGTTTAGTGCATTTGTTGAATTATCGCGATCGAGAGCGTTTGTGTCCGCGCTATACGTACTCATGAGCCCAAAGCTTTCAGATAAGTCTCGAGTCCGCGACGCTTGACACATCCTGTGGCTCCAAAGTCTCCGTATCCGAAAACTCCTTTACTTTCCGGCGTCATATCTTTCTTTGCATCCCGTCCGGCCTTACCCCCTGAGTGATTCCCACTCTTTACGCCTTCTTCTTCTGGGCAGCCTTGGCCTTGGCGGCCTTCTTCCTGTTGCTCCTGACCATGACCATGCCGAGGAAGGAGCCGACGACGGCGGAGGCGATGAGGACGAGGATGACGGGGATGCGGATGGCCCAGACGCGCGGGAGGAAGAACTTGTGGAGAGGGTGGCCGTCGTCGACAAAGGGCTGACAGGGGAATGTGAGCTTGGGAATCACACTGGAAAACGAAGGAGGACAGGAGTCTGAGGAGAACGTACCATGACGAGGGTCCAGAGGGAGTAGTAGAGGAAGACGACGGAGGCGGCCACGAGCATGGCGAGGCCGACGAGTTTGTCCAACTGCCGAGGAATCCTGTCAGCTTTTACGTTGCTGTATCATGAGACTCGGGCATCCTGGGCTTCAAGGAAGCTGAGAGGCCAAAGGATCGTGTTCTCCTTGTTGCTGCTGCGCACCATGCCATGGCGAGGCTGTCCTTACCATATTGACCAAAAGAACAGCTAGCCGCTACCTAGTCTATCGATTCGGGAGTTTGAGCGATTGCCAAGGAATTGAGTGTAGGCTCCTCGAGTTGTAATTTCGTATCGAGAGATGCGTCGAAATCGGGAGAAAAGGAGCGTGGGTAGTTGGTTTATAGAGAGCTGTTCGACTTTGTTCTCACGTATTGACGAACCTTTCGAGGGGGAGGGACGCGACGGGCAGCTTGCGATTTCAGGAGGAACGTCTGGGGGAGGAAGCTGGGTGTGTGGCTGGTGGAGAAGGTTGTTGCGCCACAGGAGGCAGCAAAGTGTGGCGCAGACCATGCTCGCGACTGACTGTGATCCGTGCGCCAACTTTCGAAGGATGCGGCTTTGTGCTTTTGGAGGTTGGGTTTTCTGTTTTATCACGTAAACCTTTCACGTTTCCGTCATCTTCACCCTCGTCGACTCACGAGACGATTGCTCGATTATTCCGTAGAGTTCGGCATTGAGACTTTGCGAAAGTCGAAAACGAGAGACAGGTTCAGTAGCCAGCTGGAGGAGAGAGAGAAAGAGGGCCTCGTCGCGTCACGACGACCAGCAACAGCCATGGCGTCCGCTGAAGTCGACATCCCACGCCGGGAACGCCCTCAGTCCGACCGCGACGAACACGATGATCGAGGCGCGCGCAGTGATCGCCATGCCCGCAACGGTACCGACTCGTACCGCCCCGCGCCCCGCGACCGCACACCTCCTAAGCCAGCCCTCACCGAGGAGCAGAAGCAAGCCTCCGCGAAAGCCGAATATGAGAAGCTACTCACCATGCGTTCCGGAGGCACGTATATTCCTCCGGCCCGCCTACGCGCGCTTCAAGCGCAGATCACGGACAAGACATCAAAGGAGTACCAGCGCATGGCCTGGGAGGCGCTGAAGAAGAGTATTAATGGGTTGATCAACAAGGTGAACACGGCAAATATCAAGCATATTGTACCGGAGCTGTTTGGAGAGAACCTTGTGAGGGGACGGGGCTTGTTTTGCCGGTCGATCATGAAGGCGCAGGCTGCGAGTCTGCCCTTCACGCCCATCTACGCGGCCATGGCGGCGATCGTGAACACGAAGCTGCCGCAGGTCGGGGAGCTGCTCGTGCGACGGCTGGTCCTGCAGTTCCGGAAGGGGTTCAAGCGCAACGACAAGGCGGTCTGCCTGTCATCGACGACGTTTATTGCGCATCTGATCAACCAGCAGGTGCAGCACGAGATGCTGGCGGGCCAGATCCTGTTGCTGCTGCTGCACAAACCGACGGACGACAGCGTGGAGATTGCGGTCGGGTTCTGCAAGGAGGTTGGGCAGTACTTGGAGGAGATGCAGCCGGCGATCTCGATGGTTGTGTTTGACCAGTTTCGCAACATCCTGCACGAGGCGGATATCAGCAAGAGGACGCAGTACATGATTGAAGTGCTGTTTCAGGTCAGGAAGGATCAGTTCAAGGACAATCCGGCGGTGAAAGAGGAGCTGGATCTGGTGGAGGAGGAGGATCAGATCACGCATCGGGTCGAGCTGGAGGGCGAGATTGTGGCCGAGGACGGCTTGAATATCTTCAAGTTCGATGCCGAGTGGGAGGAGCACGAAGAGGCGTACAAGAGGCTGAAGGGAGAGATTCTGGGCGAGGGCAGCGACTACGAGGATGATGACGAGGAAGACGAAGATGAGAGCTCGGATGAAGAGGAGGATGAAGAGACAAAGGCCATCGAAATCAAGGACCAGTCCAACGCCGACCTGGTCAACCTTCGACGTACCATTTACCTCACCATCATGTCCTCCGCCGATCCCGAGGAAGCTGTCCACAAGCTCATGAAGATCAACCTCCCTGCCGGCCAGGAGCCCGAGCTACCCTCCATGATCGTGGAGTGCTGCTCTCAAGAAAAGACCTACACCAAGTTTATGGGTCTCATCGGCGAGCGCTTTGCCAAGATCAACCGTCTGTGGTGCGACCTCTTCGAGCAGGCTTTTGCCAAGTACTATGAGACCATTCATCGCTACGAGTCCAACAAGCTGCGTAACATTGCGCAGTTGTTTGGGCACATGTTTGCGAGCGATGCACTGGGGTGGCACTGTTTCTCGATTATTCGCCTGAGCGAGGATGAGACGACAGCGAGTAGTCGTATCTTCATCAAGGAGCTTTTCAGTCACATTACAACTGAGATTGGCAAGGCCAAATTTGTCGAAAGGATGCTGGATGAGACGCTGAGGCCGAACTTGGATGGTATGTTCCCGCGGGACAACGATCGAAAGAAGCTGATCTTCTCGATCAACTACTTGATCTCTATCGGGTTGGGCGAGTTGACGGAGGAATCAACCGCCTATCTCAAGAACATGCCCAAGGCTACGCTCCCTGCGCCAGCGAGGGCGGATTCGGATTCAGACTCCATGTCGAGCTACTCTTCGTACACAGGATCTTCATACTCGCGGTCACGATCGAGGTCGCGCTCGAGGACTCCGAGGAGGATCGAACGCGGGCGATCGACTTCGCGGGATGGAAAGAAGAGCGGCAGGGACAGGTCCTATGACTCTCGCTCAAGGTCGAGGTCTCGGTCCTACTCTGAGTCACGCTCAAGATCGAGATCACGGTCCTATACACCCGATGGCAGAAGGAGCCGACGAGATGATTCTTATTCTCGTAGCCCGCCGCGAAGGGGAGGAAGAGATGCAAGTATCAGCCGCTCACGCTCGCGATCTCCCACGCCTAAGGGCAAGGGTAAGCAGCGCGCTCGCAGCGCTTCCTACAGCTCCTACAGCCGGTCACCGTCTCGCTCTCGCTCGCCCTACGCTCGCCGGAAAGATTCACGATCCCCGTCCCCTCTTCCCCGCCGTGGAGGTGCCGCGCCGCGCTCCCCATCTCCTCGTGGTCGCGGCCGCAGTCTCGACAAAGACCGGGTGAGGAGGGCCAGCTCTTCGGTGGCAAGTCCGCCGCCGAGAGGGAAGAGGTACACGCGCTCCCCCTCGTATGACTCTCGCTCTCCACCGCCGCCGGCCAAGAGGGCGAGGCGGGGCAGTTCGTATTCCAGGTCTCCTTCGAGATCGAGGTCACCGGCGGCGAGGAGGAGGGAGAGGAGCGAGTCGAGAGAAGGCGGAGCGGGGAAGAGGAGGAGGAGCAGCAGGGGGGATAGCAGAGGCGCGACTTTGTCGAGATCCCCGCCGCCGATGAAGAAGGGGAGGAGGGGGAGTTGAATTATGTGAGGGTGCAGTGAGCTTGTGAGATAGAGCGATGACAAGGTCAGAATGTAAGATTGTTTCCCCGGGAGGGATAGATGTTGTGTATCAGGTCACCGAGAATAAAGCAAAGTATTCCAAGGATGTCGTGGGTAATCGATTTAGAATCTTTGGATATCCTCTCGTGTTTTAAATAGCACCAATACTGGTCTACAAGCAAATGGACGTGCGTTCCAATCCTATAAGCTCATGAATTGATAAATGCCATGAGTTTCTCTAGAACCCCTGGGATCATCTTTCCTTCTCGAATTTTCGCCAGGAAGAGGCTGCCAATGCACGTAGTCCAAGTATCAATCAAAAGTCACTTGACAGTTTCAATTCCACCTTAAGATCAGATCGATCCCGGTCCGGCGCCATCCCTGATCAGGAAAACAGTCTCCGGATTTTAGAACCCTGCGTCCGGCGCAGTTCCGTCAGGGGCCTTCGCACCAATGAAAGACAAGATGACCAAGCCAGACGCTGCAGCTTACATGCTTTCTTTGGACCCTTTTCTACTTGTATGCAAGTCAGCATGGTGCTCGCAAGAGTCCGAGCAAGTGTGGCTGCCCACCTTTCCTGTTCGAGTTGCTGCTGTCTCGTTTTGGCTGTCAGTGTCCGGCGATAGGGTCTTGAGAACAACACGTCCGGGTCGCGTCTGTGACGCACCAGAGCCACTTGACAGAACGAGGCATGACAAGCGAGTGCAATGGCGAGAGCCCGAGATAGACGTGAGTATCGTGGCCGCCCGCCTGTATGTATATATATGACCTCTCAGCCCCTCATCCAGAAGACAAAAGAGCAAAGCCAATCTCAACAAAAGAAGCAAATACAAGACACCTCTTTACTCGCCTCGCTCACTCAAATCGACTCACTTTACACGATTCAACATGCCCGGAATACACGATAGCTTCACCCAGGTCACCGAGCTTCCTCAGGTGATGACCCCGGAGATGGCCGCAGACAAGACCTTCATCGTGACAGGCAGCAACGTCGGCCTTGGCTACGAGGCGGTCAAGCACCTGGTGTCCTTCGGCGCCGCCACCGTCATCATGGCCGTCCGCACCATCGCTAAAGGCGAGGCCGCCCAGCAGGAGATCGAGGCCGCAACGGGCCGCAAGGGCGTCATCCAGGTCTGGCAGCTCGACAAGACGAGCTATGACTCGGTCAAGGCGTTTGCCGCCAAGGCCATCAATGAACTCGACCACGTCGATGTGCTCATTGACAATGCTGGTGTGGCGGCATCGTCTCCGGAAAAGGTCGAAGGCCACAACGAGAACATGACGGTCAACACTTACAGCTCCTTGCTGCTCGCGCTCCTCTTCCTGCCGAGCATGAGCGCCTACGCGAAGAAGAGCGGCACGACACCGCACATTACGCTGGTTTCGTCTGGCGCGTCCTTCATGGCGCAAGAGAGCTGGAACAAGGTCAAGGACGCAGACAGCATTCTGGCTGCGATCGACGACACGGATATCCTGCCGCCTCTGCACGTGTGAGTTTCCTGCCCCTCTGCCCGTTATAGGGGTGTCGCATACAACCGCTAAGACGAGGGAAAAGGTACCCCGTCAGCAAGATCGTGCAGATCATGGCCACAAAGCATCTCGTCGGCTTGATCCCTGCGAGTCGCACCGGCGTGGTTCTAAACCTCGTCGATCCCGGCATGTGCAAGACGACGCTCAGCCGCAACTCCCCCCCGGCTTTCCAAAAAGAGATCCAGGAGACCAAGGATCGGATAGGACGAACGGCGGAGATGGGCAGCCGAACTCTCTTACACGGCGCGGTGGCAGGCACTGAAAGCGAGGGCTGTCTTCTCGATGCCTGCACTATCAACGAGTGTGTTTTTCTTCATCCCAGTGCCCATGTTTCTCGAGCTGTTGCTGACAATGCGAACAGGGATCGTATCCCGCAATGGATCAATGGTCCGGATTCCAAGCCGTATCAGAAGACGCTGTGGGAAGGAATCGCGAAGCAGTTGGAGAGAGTTTCGCCCGGATGCGTTGAGACCGTCGCGTAAACCGTCAAGGTTGCTCGTATGCAGATATTAGAAGCCATCGTGGCGTGTGCCGCTTAGTAGAGATCGCAAAAGACTGAGTTGGACCATCAAAGTGTCACATTGCACATCATTTCCGAGTCATCAATCACCGGGCTCGGAATCAGCGCTAGCATATCCCACAGCATCTGGCCAGTGTCACCGTTCAACGCGTCAGACCACGGGAAAGCGGCCAGCACTTCTCTCGTCTCATTCCAAGAGCTGAGACTCAGAAATTCAACACATTGCTTAGCTCGCCGCATTGCGGACGGTCGCAAGTCGCTGCCAAAGACCTGAGTGGCAAGGCTAGTGAGAAGACTCCAGAGAATGAGATGCTCTGTCCACACATCTTTGTGGCGTGGTTTCCGAATCACTGACATCAGCGCGGAGCCCAGGGGTGAGGAACTGTTGGTCTTGGAGTCGAATTCGCGCCAGAAATGCAGACACCATGATTTCAGACACAGGTATATCATGAGGTCCACGTCACTCTCGCCGTGAGAGTCCGTCTGTGCAGCGGCATCATTGAGTTGGTACCCGATGTAAAGGACGGCAACATGAAGGGCGCGCACCGTCAGCCACTCTCGCTTATTAGCATATGCCGCGTCCAAGACCTGCGTCAACCGGGTTGCATCGAGGAACGCATCTCGGGTACTTGGGCGCAGCGCTTTCAAGATATCGGGGTATACCACGCTAGCGGTCAAGGGTCTGAGTGATTTGGCGATAATGCCATCGGACCTGACACTGTCTTCGGCAAACTCTTCGATGTCTTCAAGACTCAACAGAGTTGGAGTGCCGAGATGATATGCACATGAAAGATCAGTCCTATAGATGCCCAAATCAGTTCATTGACCACGTTAATTTCCGAACTTGACTTTACCTGAAGAGCTTCGCTGCCAAGTGCTGTCCGATGGCGTCGATGCCTCCTCTGAGCTGGATCATCCTATGCAGTCCTTGCAGGTGAACCCGGCAGTCGCCCAGTTGGCCAGCTACGCGGGCGTGCTGCGTCAAGACCACAACGACAGCAATGTCAGCATCCGTAATGCCGCTTTCAGCCAGAAATCTCGAATTGATAAGCTGTAACGATAAAGTCAAGTGTTGCAACACCAGAGCAGAGGAGACGGCATCTGCTTCGAGCCGGCTACTGAGCGCGCGAAGCGAAAGAGCAACAGCTGCGTGGAAGTCTGCAAGTCTGAGTCGCGCTTAGTGGTGTCAAACAAGGAGTGTCCGATCACTTACAGGCTTCGTCCTGGAAGACAAGCTGGGAGAACATGTGCACCTTGCCTGGAGTTGTCACGACAGCTTTCCCGATGCCCATCCCCGCAGAGCTTGGGATTTGCAGTACAAACGAAATTGCTAGACAGTCCACGTGGTCAGAAAAATTGAAAAGTGTGCGAGAAATTCTCATGCAGTCTATGAGCTCGACGCATCTACATACCATTCATAACAAGTCGATCGGGTCCCAATGTTCGAAATGGAAGTTGAGACAGGACGTTGCCGATCTGCTGTCCCGGTTCTGGCAAGGCTGTCTCCTTGACGATGCCATCGTCGTATGGGATCTTCCTGAGAACGTCCGCTTTGTAGCTGACATTCGAAATCTGAGCCGTACGGTGACGTCCCCTTGCTGGCGGTTGACTCCTGGCAGGTCGGCTTTGCTTTGGTCCCAAAACCCGGCCTAGGTTCTTGCCAAGGGCAGCCTGACGACGGATGCGCTGCCGTGTCGCCGGATTGATGGGTGCGTTTACATCGATGAACTCGAAAGCCATCGGAAAGTTGCTTCACATAGATAACTGTATTCCACCCAGGGATGACAATGCCTCAGTTGAGGAGGAGTCGCCGTCTGGTCAGCGCCGTCGTAAACAGAAAAGCGTGGAATTGAAGAACCCTAACCCCAACGCAACACCGTGTACCCCGGGCAAAAAGGGACCATCGCGTGCTTCGTGCATTCCTATTCTTCCCATTGTTCTCATCACAGACAATCGATATTGCTTGTTTCTCTTCACCATGGAGTGACGACCACCTTTCCATGCTAATGTATCAAAGAGACTCCAATCTCATACCTATACAGCCTGTCAAGTTCACTGAAACCTATTGACACATAAATAGCATAGCCATGCCCCCCTTGGTGAGTGAATCTCTTTGAGAATCTACTCAATCTCGCTTGGATTTCTTGTCCAAATCTCATTGGATCAATCATAATTCACGTCACAAAAGGACGGTCAACTGATACGCAATGCCAGACCTCTTCCACCACGTCGAACTAGAAACCTCTCTGCGTAATCGTCTTCGCACTCGCTTCACTATGGACCCTCACGCCTCGGCTTCCCCTTCATCCTCCAACAGCTTCAACCATCGTCGCAATGTCATGAACGCCATGGATGACAACCGCTGGGACCCTTCCCTTCGCACCTCCGCCTCGCCTCCCCCCCCGCTACTCGCGCACCAGAAACCCTCTCTCGAGACCATGGCGCCATTCTTTCCCGGCGGCACCAAGTCCCTCGCTGCCATCGCCACCACGGCATTCGGTCTTGGAGGCACCCTCGTCTTCTCTCTTATCCTCACGCTCTCCATGCTCGGGCTCTTCACCAATCCTGCCGCGTCCTCGACGGCTGATCAGTCCCCCTCCAACCCCCTCTGGCGCGCCCCTTTCTTCCTCGGCGCCCTCTGTCTCTTCCACTTTCTCGAGTTCTGGGTCACCGCATCCCGCAACACCCTCCACTGCGATAAGGACTCCTTTCTTCTCCTCCAAAACTGGCCCGGCTGGCAGATCGCCCACTCCTGCGCCTTTATCGAGGTGTTTGTCACGCACTTGCTCTTCCCGAACCGGGCCTGGACGCCCGCCATGCTGCAGAACTTGGCGCCGGGTGTGAATATCTACGTGGTTCTCGGGCTGACTACCACGGTCATCGGACAGGTAATCCGCACGATTGCCATGTACACAGCTGGCGCGAGTTTCCACCATCAAGTCCAGCAGAGGAAGGCGGAGACGCACACGCTCGTGACGACGGGGATCTATGGAGTATTTAGACATCCGAGCTACTTTGGGTTTTTCTGGTGGGGTCTGGGAACGCAGCTTGTGCTGGGCAATGTATTCTGCTTCTGCGCTTACACGCTGGTATTGTGGCGCTTCTTCCACGACAGGATCGAGCACGAGGAAGAGAGATTGGTGGAGTTCTTTGGCCAGGATTATGTGGAATACAGGAAGAGGGTCACGACTTGGATTCCTTTCATCAGGTAGCGAGCTTGTCGCGTGCAAAAAAAAAAAAACATTGTTATCGGAGAGAATGTAATTATTTGCACTCAAAATTCCCCCATCACGTCCCCTTAAAAAGGTGACCTTCAAAAGGTATCAAGGACCCGACTCTATCCAAAGTAACAGAAATCACGACATTCGTCCCAAAGAGGGCAGACTTCGACTGGTGCTTCCGTACTTGGCTTGCCAGGCATAGAAATACATCAACGCAGCAAAAGGCTGTCCGAAGATGGTAAATGACACCCAGAAAATGATGTTGCCAATCAGCTTGCCGGTCTTTCCCATCTTCATTTTTTCGAGGGGCGTCGTGAGTGCGATGAGAGGAAGCTGCAAGAACATGCCAAAGAAAGCAACACCTGCGACGTCTGTTAGCAAAGTCACTCCGCAGAAGGCATGATGAGGCACCACGCACCGATGATGTTGTGAGTGGGCACGCCCACGAGAATCTCATGCAGAACGGCAGACACGAAGAACACGGCCACACTCGCCCAAAAGGGGCTCCAGCCCCTTCCGATCATGGGCATGTACACATGGCGCTTAAAGTACGTGTACACGGGCTTGTTCCACGTTCTCCAGTACGCGCCCAAGCTCTCACTGTTCCACCAGTCATCATAGAAAGAGCGGTCGCCGAACCGGAGAATCTCGGCCAAGGCGTTGAGGAATGACTGGAATAATGCGAAGAACCCAGCAAGCCAAATTACGAGCGAGATGGTAGAAAGCTTCATCAGGCGCTCTAGGATCGACGGAACGTCTAGCGAAGCGATTTTGTCGAGACTGTTTTGCAGTACCGGAGTGGCATACTGAGCGGTAGCAAACCAGATGAAGACTGCCAGGCAGAAGATCTCAGCGAGCCGCTTGAGCACAAAGACCCAGCGAATTTTGTCCGTACGGGGGTACACCGGCTGGTAGACGAGCGTCGGCGCCCACCAGAAGTATGCCAGGTTGCCAAACGTGATGTTTTGGGGGTACGGGCACTCAGCGTAAAGGTCCGGCACCGACTCGTCCTCGGTCGGGTGCAAGTACGCATGCCTCAAGTCCCTATTCGTGAAGGCATAGCTTGCGGTCTTGAGCCACACGACGATGGCGTGCATCTCGGTGAGGGTGCCGATCAGGGGGTGGTGGATGTAAAAGTAGACGACGAGCGTCGTGATGGCGAGCGCGAGCGTGATGTTGACGGCGTGCGCCCAAGCGGCGAGGATCCATGTTGCGTGGAACTTCTTTCGCTCGTCTTCGGAGGGGCCTGGGGCGCCGGGTTTGATCTTTCGACGGGAGCCGCGGGCCTGCTGAGAAGCGAGTAGTTCGATGAGGTAGGCGGCGACGAGATGGCAAGGGATGAGGATGTAGAGGAACAGGCCGAGCAGGATATCCTGGCGGCTGTAATCGTGGCAGCGAATGCAGATGAGTACGCCATACTGACGGCTGTTAGCATCACGCCAGAAGAGATGAATTGGCAAGCCATTGTACCTTTTGGATGTTTTCGATCATCAATCGCAGGTTACCGACGACTGTTAAATCAAGTCAGCTATTCAAGGTCTTGGCGGTGACAATTATCGTGAATGCTGAACCCTACCCAGCACAATCACCATCAGATTCCGGAATCCGATGAAGCTAGGAGCAGCACTGGAGTCGTGACTCAAACAGGACGGCCTTGTCTGTAAATGGACGGCAGCAACATGGCGGTATTTCTTGTGCGCCGACTTTTGAACCTTGACAGACTTGGTGGTCCGCTTGGGCTCGCCCTCAGTGATTGCTGTTGCATTTGCGGTTTGTCTGCTGCCGCTGTCGTCATCTTTGCCGCGGCGTGACGCAGCTGTCGCTGCTTGAACGCTTGTGGACGTGGCAACGTCCATGGTGGCGTCAATGGACCATCAATCACCAATTGCCTGATGGAATCCTTTTGGAAAAGGAGAGGGGAGGAAGAGAAGGTTCAGGAGCAGGCGGCAGTGAGTAGAATAAAGTTGGACGGTCAATAATGGTTGCGCGGCTGATAACGGGAAGCACAGGGGGGCAGGGTTGGGGTTTGTCGTCGCACCCCACCAACTACGACATCCAGGGTCTCGACCATGACCAGTCTGCTGCAGCTTTCGATGTTGATGAGCTCCCTTGGTGACATGTTTTTATTCGAGGTCGACCTATATCTTTGCAGTGCCTTAGCGCAGGGTTATCTCAGAAAGTGGCGCAATGTTGCCCTTCCCAGCCATTGCATTCCTGACGTCGTAAGAGATGAAAGAAAGACATTTGAAGAGAGGTTCTAGCCTCTGAATCCGAGACAATGCTCTAATTCGACGTACCTGTTTTTTTACTGCTGCCCTATCTCCGCTACACGTGCCCTCGAATATTGCAAGCATGTTTTTGCCATGAACAAGCCCACCTTATCTCGCTTTTCGTCGTGCATTTCACCAGAGCCTCCGAGGCAAGGCGCAGCTACCCCCAGCTCGCTGGTGGGGCACTATCACATGCCAAAGACGGACAACGAACAGGTAAGCAAAGAAAATGGCAAATAGACAGGAAAAAAAAATTGTATAGACAGAATATGGTGCTTATGTAGTGGCCCTGATATCAAATGACCGCATCCAGAAGCTGGTGACAGACAAACATGATCGTAAAAGTAAACTCCCTCCAACTCCCTCGTACCTTTTCGGAAAAGCCTCATACACTTATCACCTCTTCTCCTTCTGCTTATCATTGTGCCTCTTCCTCGCCTTGCTCTCCCTCTCGTAATTATTCGCCTCCCGTCCCTCCTCGCTCTGGATCTCGGCCACCAGCCTCTTGTACTTCTTCTCGTACGCCTCGTCCTTGGCCTTCTTCACCTTGAGCTTCTCGCGCGCCATAAAGTTGGCGTCTCTCCTCAGCTCCCTCATCGCGCCCTTGCGCTCGCGCTTGTGCTCCTTCTTCAACTTCGCCATGTCCGCGCGGTCCTTGTCAGGATCGTAGTGCTTGACGGGGTCGAAGTTGTCCTCGAAGCGGGGCACGTGGGTTTTGATGGCGAGGGGTCGGTGGTGGTGCAGTTCGAGTGGGCGCCTCGAGAGGGCGGAGAGGCGGGTCGTGCGGGCGAGCTTGGCGAGGGTGCGGTCGTTTTGAGCGGTGAGCGCGGCGGGGAGAGCGGTTTTGTTGGCGGGGGTGTTGAGGAGTTTGAGGACGGAAACGGCCTGAGAGAAGGTATCGGGGTAAGCCTCCTTGCCTGTCCAGAAATCGGCCGCGGTGTCAACGATCTGGATCGAGGTATGCATGATGGCAACCTTGAGAGCGGTCGCCTTCTTCTCGCTCAGATCTTGATCAATGCAATCCTCGAAGCTGAGTGTCCTCAGCTTGGTTTTTGAGGCACCAGAGATCCGAGAACCCTCAGGGGCGGTGTGGACTGGGAAGTTTCCGGGGGCCTTCTTGACCGTAGCAGGCGCGAGCGCCAGCACGGTGTTGAGGGTAAAGTTGAGAACCTCGGGGATGTATCTCTTGGAAATGTTCTGGTACTGCAGGCACAGAATCGCAAGGTATGAGCCCGTCGCATACTCAGCCAAGCTCTTGGGCACCTTTTGTCCCAGGTAGCGACCCATGGTAAGCATGGCTGGCGTGACCACAGCGTGGAAGTGATCTGATGTTGGGAAGATCGAGCCAGCTGCCGTGAGGAGAATCATGTCTGAAGGCTCTAATGACAGCGCCTTGAACTCGCTCATATCCTTGAGGTGATGACGGAATCGGTTGGCAATCTCCAGAGGGAACATCTTGGCCAAGGAGTGAATGTGGCGGGTAATGTTCTCCAACGCAGCAAATTCCGGTGAGCTCTTGGGATCCCAGGGACTGGCGAGAAAGTCGATCAGCGCCGTAGCAAAGTTTCCAAGGCGTTCCTTGTTCTTTGCATCCAGCTTCGGGTGGTAGAGAGCACGGATTCTTTGCACAATGGTAGGAATGTCCTTTGATGGGTAGGGCTTGATGACCTTCTTGAACTCGTCGCATGAGGCCGGGCAGGGGAAGGTGAACGGCAGACCATCGTTGTCGCTCTTGTGCTTTGCTGTCTTCGCCTCAGCAGTGTCTTCAGCAAAGATGGGGTTCTTTGCCTCTTCCTTGTCCAAAAGATCCTTGATGAACTCGTCGTCTTCTTCCTCTGCCTCCTCCTCATCGCCGCTCTCGTCGACTTCCTCGTATTCCATATCACTGTCGAGCTCCTCCGGCTCTGAGCCACTAGCAACCAGATCGTCCTCGATGAAGAAATCGTCCTCATCGTCTAGACCCATGCTCGTGGCAGTAGGCCGTGTCTTCAAACCGCCACCGAGACCATAGTCCTCATCCTCTTCTTCAGCAAAGGGGTCGAATGGCGCTTCTTTCTTGTTGTCCTTCTCAGGCTCAGACTCGGCCTCACTATCGGTGACTTCCTCGCCCCTCATGCGCCGTTGTCGCTTGTCTTCCAGTTCTTTCAGCTTCTCTGCTTCCTGTTCAGCCTTCTCCTCGTCCGTCTTGATGCGGTCTTGAGGCGCAGCCCTCTTGTCCTGTGCCAACTTCTTGATCTCAACATCGAAGTTCCTCTCGAACGCGCCTCGGTCCACACCAGCGATTTGCGCTGAGGTGTCGACCTCATGTGGCCTAGGCTTCTGTTTCGACAGAAGCATCGCAATGTTCGGGAGCTCCTTGTCGAGCTCGGCTCGAAGATCGTCGTCCTCCTCCTTGGCCTGCTGACGCTCGTACTTATGCATCTTTGACTTGGCGATAACCTCCTCCATAACCTCCTTCTTGGTCTTTTTGCGCTCCGGCTCTTTCTCCCCCTCATCATCATAGTCACCGGAATCGGCCATAGATCGCATACGCTTCCGACGTTGCTGCTCTCGCTCGGACACGTCGCTCTCGTTGCCATCGAGGTCGTCTTCATCGAAATCGTCCATGGCCTCATCGTCGAAGGTGAGAGCCTTGCCACCGTGGGTAAGCCCTCCAAAGCCAGTGTCGTCATCCTCGTTCTCGAGATCGAAGACGTTGCCCTTCCTGTGGGATCGCTGTTTCTCGTGTGCGAAACGTTCGAGCATCTTGTCTTCAGGCGCCATCGTAGGGTCGTTTTCTCCGAATCGACGATCGAGAATGCCGCCGACCTTGTTGCGCCTCTGCATCTCGACCAGCAGGGTTTGCTTTCGCTGTTTTTATTTCGTCAGTATCGACCCGAAGAGTTGAGCGGCCTCTGGTAACATACCCTCTCCTCGCTGGCCATCTTCGATTGCCCTGGCCTGCCCATAACGGCCGCCTTCCCCGTCGTCGGCTTGTTGGTAGTGACATCAAATTTGGGTCCTCTGGCAGCATGTTTCAAATCGAAAGGGTTAAACTGCTCGCGAATGTTCTCCAACACGACGCCCCTCTGAAGGCGCTTGTCATTTCGCGCCTTTCCATCTTGCGCAGCTTGCTTCCGTTGCTTCTTCGACTTTTGGGGACCGATAATGCCTTGCTCTTTCAAGCTCGACTTGAGCCTTTTGAGCTGTGAACCGGCCATGCTGTCGTTGTGATGGTCGACGCGCAAATATGGTGGATGGGGATCTTGGACCAGCTCGAACAGCAAATTGTCAAAGTAAGAGATGGACTTTTTTCAGAATCTTTATCGATAGGGAGGTGGGGCGATGATTGTCTCAGGGTTAGGGTCCACTCATTATCCTCAAGGCTTGCTATATGCGATTAGTCTATGAAGTATGTTGTTCCTACAGAAACTGATCGATTTTTCGCTTCATCGAATTCCAGCTCATTGCATTTTCGTCCTTATGCTGATCGAAAAAAAAAAGAATATGAAAACTACGCCGACTGCGCAGCGAACAAGCCGGCCACACCATCCACGGCGATATTCCCCCCGCTCAACACCAGACCCAAATCCCATCCTTCAGGACCAGCCTCCTTCTCAACCATGGCTCTAAAGTCCTCGTTGAACAAGACTGTCGCCAAAGGCACCGCAGCACTTGGCTCGACCCACATCTTCATTCTCTCCATGATCAACTTCATAGCATCCATAATCTCTTGCTCGGACACCGCAAACATGGCATTGACCAGCTTGCGCTCGTAGATGATCCCCCAGGGATAGACGCCAAGCACCGACCGAAGCCCGTCTGCAATAGTCATGCTTTTCACGTGCGTAATGCGCTGGCCGGTCTCGAAACCACGCTTTGCATCATCTGCGCCCTCGAATTCGGGTTCTGCGCCAAAGACGCGAATGCCCGTGCCTTCGCAGCTGAGAGCCACGCCAGAGAGCATGCCACCGCCGCTGCAGGGTGTCATGATCGCGTCGAGGCCCTTGTTTGCAGATCCGGATTTGACGAGGATGTCTTTGGCTTGCTCTTGAAGCTCGTAGCCCATGGTGCCTTGTCCTAGAATGATGTCTGGGTGGTCGTACGGCGGAACCATCGTAGCACCCGTCTCGGCCATGACCTTGGCAGCGACTTCTTGTCTTTCCTGCGCAGTCGTGCCGCTGAAGTAGACCTGACCACCATAGCCTTTTGTAGCGGCGACTTTGTTGGGGAGAGTCACAGATGGCATCACGATATGAGCGGGGATGCCGCTCTCTTTTGCCGCCAGAGCCAGGGCTTGCGCGTGATTTCCAGAACTCTGCGTCACAACACCCTTGACTTTGCCCTCTGTCTCGAGCCAGCCGGGCTGTGACTTGAGACGCTCGATCGCATGGAATGCGCCGCGGGCCTTGAACGCGCCAATGCGCTGCAAGTTTTCACATTTGAAGTAAAGCCGGATCACAGGTTTCGCGGGCGTGCGCCCTTCCCAGTTTGTGCCGACAAGAGAAGCAGGGTCGCGAGGGGTGGAGGCAAGATTGTTGAGAGTCTTGTTGGTGAGAACTGGCGTGTGGTGAATCTTGTCGCGGATGAGATCGAGGGCCCCGATCACCGAGTCTCTGGTCAGAGGGGGGCAAGTTGAGATGTCGGCCATTTTTGCAGTTTGATCAAGGGTTTGAGATGGAGACGGTGAATTCTAGCTTGTCTGTGCATCGTGTTCATGTCGTCAAAGCCCATGGTTTAATAAATACTCACGGTGGAAATTCATGATAAGCGCGTGACTTTCATGCAGTAGAGACACCAATAACAGCAACTGGGTTCGTGGAGTCATAAAGACTTGGTGCGGGACCTTTGTATAACCTTGCGTCGAAATAGCAGCAATGCTGACATGGGATTGCTACATGCGAATCTTGCGCCGCCTTCCCGCTCTCCCTGTATCGGCAGCCGAATACGGGCGAGCGAGTGTCCTCGGGGCCGACCGGCGCCGAAGCCGGGGCAAGACTTAAGCGCACGTATTATGGACGACAAAGTATCTATTCCCCTTTTTTGATTGAATTTGGTCTCGCTGATGTCCCAAAGGGAATACGCTGCTCATCAGGTCCGACAGGTATTATTCTCCAATGATAGTAGTACGGTGTGAAATAAAAATACATCAGCTACGCGCGCTCTTCAATATCTACCGTGCCCTGGTATATCTTCCAGACCGTTGCTCCTGTTTCAAGCTATCTTCCTGACTTGGCAAGGGTGCTCGGCGGCCACCGTCCGACGAACCGTTTGCACCGCCTGGAGGTGGCGGGCCACCCATCCCCGGGATTTGAGGAGGTGGAGGGAAAGGTAGGCCACCGGGTGGTGGAGGTAAGCTTCCCGTGCCAGGAGGCGGGATCAAGCCCGGCGGCAATGCGCCAGGTGGTGGCAATGCGCCAGGGGGTAATGAACCAGGCGGAGGCAGAGGCACACCAGCCTTCTTCATCATTTCAAGGAACGTTGCGGGATCCGGCGGGTTCGCCGGGTCGAAACCTGGAATAGGAGGTGGTGGAGCACCGTTCATGCCAGGCAGAGGGAAGGGTAACGGAGGAGGGACGCCGCCACCGACGCCTGGAGGAGGAGGTGGAGGGAGGGCACCTCCAAGTCCAGGAACACCGCCGCCGAGCGGAAGGCCAGGAATGCCGGGTAGTCCAGGCACAGCAGCCCGGCGAGCAGCGTTTTGATCCGGCAAAGCGTCCATCTCGTCTTCCTCCTCTTGCTGCTCTTCTTCTTGTCTCTGCTTGCGGTTGCCACGGCGATCCCAAGTGCCTTGTGCCTCAGCAGCGGCTTCACCAATATGGTAACGATCTTGGAGAATGTCCTTGTCGCCAGGTCTTAGGCGCGTCCAGAACCGCGTGATGCGATCGTTGGAACCCGAAGCTAGGACGTGGCCGAGCGGGTGCCAGTCCAGGGACCAAATCGCATAGTCGTGAGCAAAAGGCACCTTGTGAGATGGCCAAATAGACTGTGCCGGAGCAGACTCTGGGTCGGGGCTGTCGTACGGCGCAACCGTCAGAGGCTGTCCTGCTGGTGGGTTTGGCGTGTCGAGGAGGTAATGATGCATGGCACCATCCATGCCACCGGTGGTGAGCAGGTTTGGGTGAATTGGATGCCATGTGAAAGTAGCAATATCCTTCTCGTGTCCTTTTAGCAGACAGATGTCCCGCATCATGCGAAGGTCAAACACCCTTGCCGTTTGATCCCTCGCTGACGTTGCGAAGCACGTTCCGCGAACCTTCTCGAATGCCACCTTCGTAATTGTGCTTTTATGCCCGTGCAAGGTCGTCAAGCACCGGCTGTTTCTTGGGTCCCAAAGCTTCACCAAATGATCTTTTGAACCACTGACCAACAGACCCTTCGTTGCGTGCCAATCTACAGTCTTCACGTCCCAGCCATGCCCCTCGATCTTACTCTCCATCTCCCCCATCGCAAAGTCAAACACTTTCAACGTCGAGTCGTCGCTTGCTGTCACAAATTTGCTGTCGTTGGGGCTGAAAGCAAGATCCCGGATCGGATCGGTGTGCGCATCGATGCTCTGCACGTTGTTGAAATTGGGCTGCCAGTACTTGACCTGACCATCGTGATCGGCCGACACCAGCCAGTCATCACTGTGCGTCCACTCCATTGCGCGAATCGCCGAGTCGTGAGCTTGCATGATCGTTTCAAAGTTGAAGCCCGTGCCGTTCCAGAGTGTGAACTCGCCACTCGTCGACGCAGTCAGAAGACGACGACCTTCAGGTGTCCATCTCACAACGTTGACAGGGTGTTTGATCTTGTTTAGGGATGAATGCAGGTGTTTCGCAGGTATGGAGTCACCAGGGCGGTTTGGCCTGCCAGCAGGCGGTACCATCTAGCCCAGGTCAGTATCAAATTACCAGTCTGAGGAGTGTGTAAACTCACATCAACGATGTAACTATTGCTTGGTCTTTCGACTTCACCCACATAGCCTCCTCTGTAATTCGGGACTCTGTTATGTTGCCAATTGAGGATAGTCGCGCTGTAGTCCGTAACGGGACCTCAATGATTGTAAGCATCGCTTCATCGATATCCAGTCGCGTGCTGTACTCACGACGTCCACGAATCTTGACGTAGCCACCATCCTCGCCACCACCACCACCACCTCCTCCTCCCCTATCCCCTCGTGGCTCATAGGCCATCGTGACACTTAAGTCCGACTAGTTCCCAGGCATCCACGACGCGGATAGTCTTGAAGGTGAGTGCAAGGTCACGTGTTTGATCGTGTGGCGCGCGGCTGCCGTAATGCGAATGCCGTGGGACCGCAATGCTCGGTCAGAGAGCAAGAAATCTTCACAATATTCGATTGAGTGCAATATGATCGAGGAGTGCCGATTCGAGTCTGGTCATTGGATGTGATCTTTCGCGTCTTTCGTTGACGAACAAGAGATTAAGCGGTGATCTTCCGCTTGAAGCTTCGCGAAAATAATACGGTCACGTGAGCTTTGGAAGTGAGATTGAGCGCGTAACAACCCTAACCCAATGTGAGTCGCGCCAAAGGCAAGTGACATCTGTTTGAAATATGTTCCTTTAAGCAACACTCCATGGACCACTCAGCAAACAAAAGTACAACTTTCAGGATTATCGCCCTGTTTTGCATCCGATCGTGCGTGTGTATTTCCAGATTTTATCATGGCGGCCAGCGACGATGAAGACGATTACATGAACATGACCTTCGAGGATCCAACTCCCGCCAAAGAATCATCAATACAGCGGGCGGAACGTCTTAAAAAGGAATCGCGCGCCAGAGGTGTGATCAAATCCAAAGCTCAACTCGCCGAAGAGGAAGCTGCTGCGCGGGAAGAAGCCTTGTCGAAATCACTCCTCGATGACGAAAGAGCAAAGAAAAGCAAGGGTTTCGCGATGATGGCGAAAATGGGTTTCACAGGTGGTGGACTCGGAAAGAAGGCTGAAAGCGGCAAAGGCGGTGAAGGCAGGGCTGAACCAATCAAGGTTGAAGTCAAGGAGGATCGCGGCGGTATTGGCCTGGATAACGAGAAGAAGAGGAAGTTGAGGGAGGCATACGAGGAAAGCGGAGTGAAGGCAATAAAACTAGACCCTCTGGAGTACAGGGAAAGGATACGCAAGGAGCGAGAGGATGAGCGATTGGAAAAGCAATTCTACGCTGCTCAGAGAATGGCGGAGAGGCTTGACGATGAAAAGACACCACACACGACAACGTCGACCGAGAACGGGGAAACGAAGAAGGAGAGAACAATATCTTCAAGACCGCTCAAATCATTCCCGGTTTTGTATCGTGGTCTGATCCGTCATCGCGAGGAACAGGAGCGGGACAGAAGGATGCGCCACGATCTCGAGCAGTCTCTATCAAGACTACCGACATACGAGGACGATAGCGAAGACGAAGACGACAAAACAGCACCTGGAAAGAACAAGACATTGTATGCAACAGCCGACGATCTTGACGACGAGGATCCCGAGCTCGACGAATTTAATAAGATGGAGATCGGAGAGAGACTTGGAAAAGTACTGGAGTACCTCCGAAGTAATCACTGGTATTGTTTCTGGTGCAAAGTAGCATACCCAGATAAAGAGATGGACGGGTGCCCTGGGATGATCGAGGAGGACCACGACTGAGGGTACACAGCAAGAACTCCGAATATACATCGAGCAACGCGCATATTCTCATCCCCTGGAAAGCACGGTCAGATTGTTTGCGGTGACGCAGACTCGTCATCCGAAAATCAGTCTCAGTAAGACTAGATCCCACGTCCCCAAGGAGGTGACGCGCCAGCACTTCGTTTGCCTCGCAGAGGGCAGAGGATGACCCTTCGCAATTTCTTGCCTGTCGACACCGGAGTGGGAGAAATCCGGCAAGAGCAACTTGTTTTCAATCTTCCACAGGTTCCAATCCCTTTTACCAAGATGGGACTGTGGACTTTAATGCTCTGTGGTCGACATAATGTTGCTTAGCGCGCCGTTGCCCGAGATTCGTAACAGGGGCTGAGGAAAGAAAGGCCAAGATCTTAAGATTAATTTGGAACTTGGCCATCTGCTTTTGCCACAGTCCTTTGGTTTCTCCTCATGCTAGCTATCATGTCCAGATGGCTTTGGGGAACAGTAGACGTAGAGCCTTACTAAAAAGCAATCAGGCTCGTGTCGGGAATGGAAGCAACTTGCGGTTTGTCGCCAGCCCCAACACTCTGGACGGCCCCTGAGTGAGTCGTGGCCTTTCGTAGGAGCGGCATAGCATCATCATATCTGCTCGCTGCGTCAACTGCATCCCTTGGTTCAGCTGCTCGACAGCACAGCTAGGTATCTTTCATGGGACTTCTGTAATGGCTGAGTAGTAGGCATAATGAAGGTTGAGCAATGAGTAAGCAATCTGTATTATGATCGACGGATGTAACAGCAAGAACCGGTAAGCTTCAAATTTTCAGGCGATGGGCACATAGTATTCATAGCTGCCATCGCTTTACCTCGGTTTTTGTGTTATACGTTAAGACAGCTGATGTCCACCCTGCCTGTTAGTGTTTGTGCCATCTGCTATCTGAGCAGAGACATGGACAACTTCTCCCCATTTGGATAATCTGTGCGGCTGACTATTGGCGTAGCAAATCCAATCCAGCGATAACACAGACAGGTCCTGATTGAGACTTGGGATATTCGAGCCTCTAAGAATGGTTCATCGACTCGGTAACAACAGTGCTGATGCAAGAGATGCCAAGGCCTACCTATTCAAATCATCCTTTCTCCAGGAAACCAACTCCCGAACTGCAAACTTTGGTGGAAGGATTCAGAAATACAGCCTGGACTTGATTTAAGCTATCAAAGGCTTCATATAGTTTTAAGTTGAGTCATGTTCAATATATACTGACTCCTTAAAACTCGCAAAGCCATGAAAACCCTGCGACGAGCGAATCCATTCTCAAAGCCCCTTGATTGCCAACTTTCGTGCGGTGATTTTCAGCTCGAATGATCACCACGACTTTGCTTGCTTGCTTCACCTAGCTACATTGATCACTTTCTCCGCCTTTGCCTCCGAAGTATCTTTCCTCTTGAATTTGTCAGTCCCTTGAGTATACCCAGTGTTGGTGGACGGAGTCTTTCAATACCCAGATATTGTCTTTTCGCTCAAAGATGAGCTGGTTCCCTGAGAAACTCACTCTCCGGCATGGGATTTCGGCTGGCTGGTGTCGTCGGTAGAAATCGCACCTGCCTGAATGGCCGAGCAACTCGAACGAGGGAGCGTGCTTGGGAGTTGTTCGATCCTTTCCTCGTAAATCGTGGAGGATCTCTCATAATTTTTGCCATCAGAATTTCCCCATTTGTGAACTGATGGAGTCACAGTGACGTCCATGAGAAACAAAGAGCTGGTAGTGCCATTTGCTTTCTCCTCAGCTCCGGGGGCATCTTCGCGCGGAGGGCTAGGAGATCGATGCTCTGTGGCATTTCTCTCAAAAGGCCCAGCAGTGCCTTTCTGAAGACATTTCAGACTTCCAACTTGAAATGATGCCCTGGAAATGAGGAAGAATTTCTTCAAATGTACAGCCTTTTTGAGCGTGATCTGTAGCTCGTTGTCTACCTCCAATTCTTCAAGATCCTTGAGGTGTGATATTGTCCCCAAATCTGTCATAATCTTTCGAGAAGCCATGCAAAGATCATCATCATTGCTTTTGAAAATCTCGTTCACGTCGCGAGCCCATGTCGCCCGAATCGATGCAGAAGCCCGTATGGTGAGCTGCCCAGCATCGGCAAAATCTTCATAGAACCCGTTAGTATAGCAAACTCCTACAGCGCTATGAGTATCTTACTCTTGAGCTGGCTTTCTATGTTTTGCAACAGCTTGCTGGGATTCCCGATCCACGGCGATATGCCGTTGCTATCAAAAATCCATTTGACAATGCATTTCCAGAGCCAATGTTGCAGCCACAGAGTCGTATAAGCCTTGTTGTGATTGCAACACTTGAAGGCATTCTCGACAACCTCAGCGAAGTCGCAAGTGGCAAGTGCGGCACTCTCAGCTTCGGGGCGGAGCACTTTCGCAACCCTTATGCTGATCGCTTGAACCAGACCTGCTAGTTGTCCGAATTGCCTGCTGACAAGGTCATCGGGAGTTTGATCAACTTCGGCAGTAGACTTTCTGTGTTTCCGGAAAAGGACTTCGTTGAGAGTGTTGAGTCTCTTGCACTGTTCATCAGCGGTTCGTAGCTTCTCTTCGGTCGAAGCCGGGGCCTTTTCCCTGTCCTCTACTATGAGACTCTTCTCTGTGACGTCGGAATGTAATGATCTGATCTCGACATTCGCTTTGGTAACTCTCTCAGTTAAAGATTGATTCTCTTGGGTCAAATTCTTGATTCTCAGGTCTTGAATTGCTGTATGTTGCGAAATGGAGTCCATGGCTGTGTCGTAATCCACGGCTGGTGATGCAGGGAGGTTCGATTCTCTTGAAGCCGGTATGTCGACTGAAAATGTCGCATGCGGCCACGCTGACTTTTTGTTCCCCATGTTCCCAGTGCGTTTGGAAGGCTTCTGAGTGTTTTCCTCATGACTGTCATCATGCATTTGCTTCCTTCGACGGGACTTTGGAGGAGGAAGGTACTCCAGAGACTTAGCCGCATCGCCGTCATATTCCGAAGCGTATTCCTCTTCTGAGATCACTTGTACGACTTGAGCATCTGGCGCTCTTTTCGATTCTCTTGAGCGTCTTCGCGAGCTGGGAATGTATCCCGACTTCGCGTTTGCCATCTTGGGCCATCACTGATGTGTGAGAACGGGCTGATAGGACAAGTTAATGAGAAAAAGAGGATAGCTGACTTGGCTTGCCCTGGAAGAAGATTTCCAAAATGATACCAAGAATCGAACTTTGAGAAGCATATGGAAAGAACGAGAATTTGAGCAGCCAGGCGTATGCCATGCCGGGCAACGGAACAGGCCTCTGTCGGGCAGCTGCAGCACCTGTGGGTATGGGGGCAATTCAGTCCCTTGATATTGTGCAGAAATAACCAGAATATCACATGAGATGAAAGTTGTCAATTGATTAGTGAATGGAGGCCTCAACTCTATGGGTTTCCTTCCTTCTATCGTCCACTTCTTTCTCTTACCTCTCCGCGAACTGCCTCATTTCCGGAATTTTGTCTTGTTCATGCCTAGAATCTTCATTCCATTGATGTTGTCTCTCAAATTTCTTTACCAGCAACCCGGATTCTCAAATTCTCATCATTGAGTCTCTCATCATGGAACCCACGCTCGTCATCGGGATAGACTTTGGGACAACGTAAAAAACATCTCCGCATCCCATTACGGCAAGATTTCACAGGAAGCTAACAGAGTTTCGTTATGCAGATTCTCGGGGGTTTCATACGGGCACACGAGTAATCGTAAGGTCATCACCCCCGTCATGGACTGGGAGTTCGGCTCCGGCAGCAACTCTTCTAAGGCCAAAGTCCCGACAGTATTGAGGTATGACAAGAAATCGGAAGTCAAAGACTGGGGTTATCCTGCTCAGGGACACAAAGATACGGTCCAGTGGTTCAAACTCCTGCTGCTGAATAACGAGGATCTTCAGCAGAGCAACCGCGGCACCGATATGATTCTGCAAGCTAGCAAGCAGGCTGATGCCGTCGGAAAAACGCCCTTGGAGCTCACCGCCGATTTCCTCGCAAAACTTTGGCAACACGCAATTCAGTCTATTGCCCGCTCGGAAGGGCGGGCTTTGGTCGATGGGTCGCGGTTCATGGTCACAGTGACATTGCCAGCCATCTGGCCGGCATATGCCCAGAATGCAATGGCCGAGGCGTGCAAAAATGCAGGCATCTGTGAAGATCGATCTGCCGGCCCTACGAGCCTACTCTTTGCTAGTGAGCCCGAGGCTGCGGCGCTTGCGACACTGCTCGACAAGTTTGAGGACAGAGATTCCCTGGAGGTGAGCCTTCGGCGATCTCCTCCGTTTCGTGCGCTGCTAATGACTTAGATCGGCTGGAAATTCGTCGTTTATGACACCGGTGGTGGTACTTCAGTAAGTCGGGACATTCACACGATGCGAACGTTCGCAAAACGCTTACTGGTAAGCAGGATCTCAATTCTTACGAGCTCTCCAAGAAAGGTCCAATGAGTGTCAAAGAAGCAGCTGTAGGTGAAGGTAGGATAAATACCGATAGGCTACGACGAGGACACCAATTAACATTAGCTCAGGGGACCTTGCTGGTGGCGCCTGGCTCGACACCGCGTTCAGAGACCTTCTGAAGAAGAAAATCCCCTCTAAAATCTGGAATTGTCTCGACGTTCAAGCAAAAGAGGCAATGATGACAAGAGATTGGGAAAATATAATCAAGCCGCAGTTCGGTGATCGGCCCAAGACTTAGGATGTCTGGGTGCCCGGCAACCCAGCTTTGTGGCCACAGTCCTTCAGTCCAGCCTTGAGTTTCACCCAGTACGTACACGACCGTTTCTTCCAGGCTCATCCTAACCATTCCCATTAATCTTTTCTTTAGTCAAGAGATCGCTTCCATTTTCGAGAAGGAAATCAACAAGTCGTGGAATTGGTCCAGAGTCAGGTCGCAGCGTGCCGTCGCAAGTCAGCTCGTGCTCACCCTGTCAAGGTAAAGTCTTTGGTAACCTCGAAATTAGTTTGAAAATCCCATCTGACCTCGTTCTGTAGTACATTATTCTGGTCGGTGGCTTTGGACAGTCGCCGTATCTTTTTCGACGACTGCAGGAGAAATTGCCAAACATCGAGATCCTTCAAAGCAAGGGCAATGGGCCGTGAGTGTCTTTTACATGGTCGTGAATTTGTCAGCGTCCTGACCTTATAACTCCGAGGTAGGTGGTCTGCAGTCTCTCGAGGAGCAGTCATCCACGGTTTCAATAGCGAGGATCACTCCAAGGCGCCCCGAGCTGGCATCACATCTCGCATATTGCGGGCTTCGTATGGCACAATTGTCGATGTGTACCCGTGGGAGAAAGAGGTTCACCAGGTGCAAGACAAAAAAGGGTGTGATGTCCTGGAAGACTACCGTGCTGCCTCGCAATGCCAATGGTTCTTGTACAGAGTGAGTTTTCTCAAGGCGTAATAGCAGTATGGCGAGCCGGATAACACTAACATGGAGCAGGGCGACGTTGTAAAAATCAACAAGCCTGAGAATATAGAAGTTTGGTGGGACCTCAAATGTCCAAAAGACACCGTACACGCCGATCTAGTCTATTGTGACGCGCGCAAGGCACCCTCGCGAAAGAACCAAACGGTGAAGAAGCTTTGCACCGTTCGCTGGACCAGCCTGCCCCCTTTCAACAGCCTGCAAGAGACTACCAACAAGGCAGGCCACATTGTCAGACGCATCGAGTATCACGTTCGACTGATCTACCACAGCGGCTCGCTCGATTTTTCTATTTATCACGAAGGGAAACAGGTTGCGACGGAAAATGTCAACGTCGATTTTGAGGGAAGTGGCCTCGCTTCAGAGGACGAAGACGATGAGGATTCTTCCGATTCCGAATATTCGGATAGCAACGAGTGACCACGTGGCGCTGATGATTCGATGCTTTTTAGGACTTTCCTTGGTCTGATTCGTGACATTACATGGTCTTTTCTGCGCCTGCTTGGCTCATAAGTTGCAAATCTGATATCCATCTGCGAAGTAGTCAAACGGTTGCTTTTGATTTGTGTTTAACCAACTTCATCTGGAGATATTTATCTTTTGATGTATTCACGGGCTGGGTCAGCCGTCTGGTTTTTTTTTTTTTTTTTTTTTTTTTTTTTTTTGGAAGACGGTGTCTCCCGGGCAGCAAGCAAAATTTACTTATGGTACTCACCTTTCCTGTTCCTGGAAGTGAGGAGAAGCATGGTGGTTCTAGAAAGCAAATGAGTTTTTGGTTTCGCGTATTGGGTTTCTATTTCAAAAAGGCTATCAACAATTGCCGAATCACATGATTTAGTGAAGATAGATCAAAAGCTGCTTACCAAACATGCGAAGTCAGGGAACCCGGCAGGGTTTCTTTCGGGAACAATACACGTCAATGTCGTCAGTGCTCTCTTTGATCATCCATCTCGCCCCTAAAGGCGGTAGGTTCAGATCGCATACAAGCAAGTCAAGTGAATGCACCCAGGCGGTTGCCAAAGCCCCCGGCGAGGATGATCAACTATCATGCCAGCAGCGACGATACGGTGCTCATCATCCGACAGTGTAGTACGTGCATGGCAACAGGGTTCCCTAGCAGCATGTTGCCTCCGGTCTGATCACGATGGCGATTAGGACCAAAAAAATGTGACTTTTACTGTATTTGGTACTTTTGTGATCGTCCAGGCAACTGACACATCATTTTGTCTGCTTGTGCGTTGTCTTGGAGATGAGCTTCTTCTTCACCGCCTTGGGCATCTTCGTCTTACGCTTCTCCCGCTTCTCTTCCTTGACTGCTTGCTTGTGTGCCTGTAGACAATAGGTTAGCTGTCCGCCTTTACTACAAAGCATTGGAACGCGGGGCTCACCTTTTTCGCCTCCTTGTCCTCGAATCGGCGACCCCTGGGCTGCTTGTTCTCCTTGTCGAGAGGAGCACCCTGGCCGTCTTCATCGCTGCTCTCAGTCTCATCGTCATCTTCTTCGTCCTCTGCCTCATCTTGCTCCTCTGTACCCTTGACTACACCATCGGCCAAGAGATTCTTGTAGACAAGGGACTCGCCCTCGCCCATCTCGAGCTTCCTGCCGTCCTTCTCCGCGTCGTAGACTTGGTCCAGTGTCTGCGGGATGTACTGATTTCTGAACACCTCGTTGTCGACCTCAATCTCGTTCTTGTCCTGGTCCTCCGTCACAGCATCGTAGAGCTTCTCTACAAGCTCGCTCATGGCAGGTTCCTCGACAGGACCAGCTGTCGACTGGATGAAATCGTACACGGCGCGATCAGGCAGCGTCTCGACGTTCTTTCTCCTAAAGAAATCACCGACGTTCTTGATATCCATGCGCAGGAACTCGAGCGAGCGAGGATGGTCGGGCTCGACACTCTGTGATACATCAATGATGTACAAAATTCCCTTGTGATAGAGAATGTTGTACTCGCTCAAATCGGCGTGCACAAGGCGGCACTTCTGGTACATCCGCCTCATCAGACCGAGAAGCTGGATGTAGAGGTTGCGCCACTGTGTGTCGACGTCGTCGCCCTCGATCACTGCGTCTCTGAGACGAGGGTATGCCCAACCCTTGCGATCACCGAGGAAGTCCATCACCAGGACGTGCATCTTGAGGTGAATCGGTTCAGGGCATGGAATACCTTCTTGATGCAACCTCCTGAGGTTGCGAAACTCTTTCTCTGCCCAGAGCTTGACCATCTGTCGGTTGTTGCCCTTCTCGTAGCCGCCCTTGAAACGGTGCTCGCCCGCGATGTACTTCTCACGATCCTTAAAGACCAAGATCGCTGTCTTGTAGATCTTGATGGCCTTCTGCATGGGCTCCCCTGCATCGTCAAACTTGACAGCTCCATACACGTTGGCCTCCTTTCCCGTGCTAATAGCGCCGTGGATCTCGCTGACGATACCGCTGTTGATCATCTGTAGCAGCATCATCCTGGTCTTCTGATCCAGCACCAGCTCGCTCGTCGCACGGTCCGCTTTGTCCTTTGATCGCTCGGCCGTCTTCTCATCGTCAATCTTCAGCTTCGCGGCATGCCGAGAAAGACTGTTCATCTGGTCATCGACGCGGGCTCTCGTGTTCGCGGTGGGCTTGAGATTTGCTGGTCGTGATGCATCGTTCGGGCTGATCTGGCGGTTGTAGTTCTTGGAGACGTCCTCCTCGTCATCATCGAGAATTTCGTCCCACTCGCTGTCGTACTGGTTGTTTTCTTCGGGCTGTTCGACGGGCAGCTCCTGTGGAGGGGCAGACCCTGAAGTCTCTTGAAGGCTAGCCATGATTGTGTTCTTGCTTTGCTTTAAGTCGACGAAGTTGCAATGAGGGTGCGAAGAGGGGGGTGGAAACTTTTTGGAGGGGGGAGGGTCTTATCGTTTATCAGGGCGCGGGGCAAAATCGCCGTTGGGCTTCACCTGCATTCCGAACATCATGAGTCACTAGGCGCGAGCGTTTAAGCGTGCGATGGGAATGGCAAAAGAGCCATAATGGTACCCGCAGTATTACTCGGAACGCTGGTGAAATAGGAAGAATTGTTTGGATTTCCTGTCAGATTCCGCGTGTTGGCGTCAGCTACCCGGCAGAAGTCGTCGACGTGGAAAAGCAAACGGACATTAAATCTGGACTTCGTGAGGTATACCAGCCAGATAGTCGGAAGTATTTTGCTACAAAACACTACAAAACATTTATCAATATGATTATGAGCCGGTTTTGGCTCGACAAGACTGACTTCTGGAAAGATGCCCTGTGCACTGAGATTGTAAGATGACTCCATGAGATCAACAAAGAATCACACCAGTTTTCAAACATAAAAAATCAAAGCACTTTTGCAAATCGTGAGTGAAAGATGTCCCACACATACTTTGACCAGCATGGCAACGCCACCGCCACGCAGATGTAGCAAAATGAGAGAGGAAAACAAAAGTGATAATCCAGCGGATCAGGTTCGATACAATTTGATACGCAAAATGGCAAAAGACTGGTTTCGTCCGGGCTCGAACCGGAGACCTTCTCGGTGTTAGCGAGGCGCGCTACCAACTGCGCCACGAAACCGTCTGTTGAGTGGTGAAGTCTAATTTAATATTATAAAGGACAAAAACAAAAAATTGGGATCAAAGCCGTCTCGCTTGTCTCTGCATTTATCCAATCGAGTACTGCTCCAACATCGCCACCCAGACATACAACACGAAGACCAGTGATCGTAAGAATTTGACCCTGCGTTCTGCCACCATCGAGTGTGTATACCTAGGGAGGTTATGCCCTCGAAAGTAAGCCTGATTACGACTCTAAACATGTGCACCTCTGGTCGCTTCCTTTACGAGGAAACTCACAGAATTCCACAGTGAGATCTTCAGGAGTCGAACAATAACAACCTTAACCATCGTCTGCCACAATTCATGCTAATGTCGTTCATTGACGGAGTGCCCTGCCACGCAAAAAACGCGTCCAGGAATGCTTTCCGTGCCCAATTGTTTCGAAATGCGGCGCTGAACTTGGCCCCAGCCACAAGTAACCAGATGTCTCAACCTAGCGTTCCGCGGGTGGCTTTGCTGACAATGGGGGTGTTTCGGCTTTATTTTGGTCACTGAGTTCTCGCCTGAGCCTGATCATGCGATTTCGAAATGACATTCCTACGGGTGGTAAATTCGGAAGCTGAACTCGACACTCGTGCGGTAGCATTCCCAAAAGGCTTGGAAGATGGCTACCATGGCTTGTTATGGATTTGGGTCTGCACTCAAGCTGAGGGGAACGCGATTGGAAAGAAAATCCTGTTTATTTAAGACGTTGGAAATGCCTTGATTAGGAGGGATCTTGTGTTCCAAAAGTCACAACCATCTCCAGTCTATATCCAACCAGGACCTTCCTGTCGACACCCGTCATGAAGTTCAACGTCGCACTCGTGGCACTCGCCCACGTCGCCACCCTCACAGAAGCTGCCCCTAATGGAAAGAACCGTGGAAAACCCACTAAGTTCCAGCTGAAGGAGGTCAAGAACAAGCACCATCGCGAGGTTGATGGTCCCACGGCCCTGGCCAATGTCTACGCCAAATACGGCATCCCCCCACCACCTCAATTGCAAGATGCGATGGATAAGAATCCAGCACTAAAAGACATATTCAAGAGCAAGTTGGGAGGTAAGTTAAACACTTCCCACTTTGCATTGAGCAATTGCCTAATGATAATGGTGCACAGGCAGCGGCATTACCACCAGTGTCGCCAACTGGCCGGCCCCCAACTTTGACTCTGTATACGTTGTTGAGATGCAAGTTGGGACACCGCCGCAGACTATCAATATGAACCTTGACACCGGCTCTGCTGACCTGTATGTAAATCCATTTCTTGTCTCGCAGAATTCAGAGCTGACGGCTGATCTCTTAAAGCTGGGTATTCTCAAACGACACAGAACCATCACAAGTCCAGGGTCAGAGTCTCTACCTTCCCGGCAAATCAAGCACAGCCGCGCGTTTGCAGGGACAATCATGGAGCATCCGGTATGGCGATGGTGCCAATGCCCAGGGCATCGTTTACAGTGACAGAGTCGCTCTGGGTGGGACCTCCTTTAACAAGCAAGCCGTGCAGGCTGCCACGATGGTGTCCAAAGACTTGACAAGGGACAACTTCTCCAACGGTATCCTTGGTATGGGGAAGCCATCTGGGAACCAAGTAAGCCCGACGAAGCAAGTACCTTACAACTACAACATTAAAGACTCTCTCGAGTCTCCTGTCTTCACAGTCAACTTGAAACCCCAGCAGCCTGGAAATTACAACTTTGGCTACATCGACAAGACAGAAATCAAGGATGGCATCATCAAGTACTTTTCCTCCAACCCGTACTCGCCCTACTGGGAGATCGGAATCGACGGCTACTCCATCAACACAACTGCCAAAATCCTCCCCTACCGCTGGAGGGCTATCGTTGACACAGGAACCTCTCTCCTCGTCCTCCCTCAAAACATGGTCAACGACTACTACAGAAATGTCAAGGGCGCGGGCTTTGACAGCCGCTTCGGTGCCGTAGTCTACCCCTGCGAGGGCGGACTTCCCAACTTTTACATTCGGCAGGGCACCTACAAGGGGCTTGTCTCCGGGAAGCTGCTCAAGTACGGCGCCATCAACTCCACACATTGCTACGGCGGGATCCAGAGCTCTGGCAACTTTGCGATGGGGATCCTGGGTGACATGTTTTTCAAGAACCAGTTTACAGTTTTTGATATGGGCAACAATAGGGTCGGGCTTGGGAACAAGCCAGGAATTCCCGTATGATGAGTTGGCTGGCAATTAGGGGTGTTCTCATTGGTGTTTCAGGGGTTTCGTGGCTTCATGTTGAAGATGCATTGCATGCAGCACATCTATGATCATAGCGTATATTGATTCAATCATAAACATTTGTCATTTCAGTCAAATTGCAGACTCAGTTGTCATGGTGTGCCATGTTGAGGCTTCTCACGTGAAACAACATCATCTGTACAGAACTACTGATGTTATCTAGGGGGTCATCATTTGTCATGGGCCCCACGTCGTATTCCTCGTGAATTCTCGCGCTTTTATAAATCATTTATTCTCAAGAAAACCATGTCACTCTTTCTGTGTTGTTGGTTGCAGCCAATTCGCCACCGCGTTTTCTCTTCAAGTCCGACGCTCTATCCCGGTGATAACCACGACCGACAGCTGTGCGTCAGCCTTCGGACCACTACCTCAACAAGCCCCGAACGCTATCCCCGGTAGACTCCGACATTTGACATGGATGATATTGCTTTGCCCTACTAGACTCTTGGCAATGGCGTCAGGTCATGCTAGAAAGACTTGAGCCCCAGTCCTGAAGGGATTAACAAGGTAGACTCATATTTGTTGCCGTTCGATCACGCAGTGTATATCAAGACTGTCCCCGAGGAAGCCTTTGCGATCTGATGGCGAGCAAACTGCTAGCACCGTAGTCACTAGTCTTGAGATCTTCTTTTCGCATTGAGGAAATTCGTCCAGGGCTTTGAAGACCAAAAGCAACTCACGCTCTATACCATCCGCCATACCGACATCTCAAGCAACATTGCCTTCAGTGAGAGAGTCGATCAACAAAGCAGCAAGAAAATGGCAAACAGCGTTCTCGTTCTCGGCGCCGGTGAGCTCGGCGTCTCAGTTCTTGAGTCCCTCGCCAGGCACCCCGATCGCAAGACCACCGCTCTTGGAGTTCTCCTCCGTCCTTCATCCATCAACGACCCAGCAAAGCAGAAAACAAACCATCATCTCCGAGCTCTAGACATTACTCTGGAGCCCGGCGATGTCGTTGAGTCTTCCATTGAAGCTCTTGCTACTTTGTTTAGAAAATACGAAATGGTGGTTTCTTGCAACGGCATGTCCCAGCCTTCGGGCACGCAGGTGAAGCTCACGGAAGCGGTGCTGAGAGCGCAGGTGAGGCGGTACATCCCGTGGCAGTTTGGGATGGACTACGATGTCATCGGGCAAGGCAGCTCGCAGGATCTGTTTGAGGAGCAGCTCAAGGTGCGGCAGATGCTGCGCGGGCAAAAGGAGATCGAGTGGACGATCGTCTCGACGGGGCTGTTTATGAGCTCCCTCGTGCTACCGGCCTTTGGCGTCGTGGACCTTCCCAACCGCACCGTCCGCGCGCTGGGGAGCTGGGACAACAGGATCACGCTCACGACACCGTACGATATTGGGATGATCACCACAGGCGTTATTCTACGACCGACAGGGACGGCGAACCACGTGGTCTTTACGGCAGGTGATACGAAGTCATACGCCGAGATCGCCGCACTCGTGGAAGGGAGGTTTGGTGGGAAGTGGAAAAAGGAGCTGTGGACGATCGAGGAGCTGGAGGCGCAAGTGAGTAAGGCAGAGGAGGAGGGAGGGGATGATGGGATGCCCAAGTACAGAGCGACCTTCGGAGCGGGGAGAGGAGTTGCGTGGGATAAAAAGAAAACGATCAATGTTGCAAGGGGGATTAAAGTGACTGATATTGGGGCGTACTTGAAGGACATCAATGAGTAGATGTGGAGCTGTTGGACAAGTACTGGACGCGAGGACTGGGTTCGTAACGAGCGGTGAAGCATTCATAGTAAGCTAATTCAAACAACCTCGAAACGCATTACTAGAAGACATCCTCGAAGAACTACGTGCGAACATGAAGACCTTGATCTACCATTTGACAAGACATAGAGATATGAAATTGAGTATTTAAAGATTGTGGTCGCAACAATCGCTTTACGCTTCATGTTGCTGGGTATGTAACAGCTTCCTCCTCGCTTTCGTGTAAATCAAAGGGTATCAAACAGTTTGGCCAAAAAGTGCAACGTCGTAGTGCAATGGCCAACAGTAAAACAAAACGAAAAAGTCCGACAAAATTGAAATAGGATTGTTGCCGCGCGTATTGGCATTGCCGAGTCATCTCCTCGAAAAGTCGTCCATCGTCTGTTCCCAGTCTTTAACTTTTCGTTTCCTCTTGCATCAAAACGACGCTTATGCGAGAGCGAGTACCTCACTCCGCCATTACTTCGTCTCTGTTAATCCACCCAGTTCAGCGTAATCGCCCCATACGTCCGCCGTCTTCCGACTTGCTTTTCCCCCTCCCATCTCCATGACATCCTCATCACTTTCTTTCTCTGTCACATCCTTTCCTCCCTGTTTCTCGCTGGCATCGAGCCAGTGCTGCATCGCTGCCCACTCGTCTCGCTCGTCCGTCACCACTTCGAAATCCTCGCTGATTCGTCTCGATCCAACGTCTCCCTTCCCCTTCTCGATCACAAAACTCTTACGCAGCGCCGCAGTACGTGTGAGGAATGAGTTGCTTCGAGACAGGCTGAATGAGCTGTTCCGCGAAAGATTGCCGAAAGAGAATGAGTTGCTGCGAGGAAGGGCATGGTCGCCCTCCACGGGTGACGTGTCAGGCGTGTTGATCGAGTGGTGTAGAGTGGTAGGAGAACATGATGTTTCAGTCTCGTTTGATAGAGTGGCATTGAGTGACGAAAGATCAAAGATGCCGCTGAGGGGTCGACGTAGGGAGGAACGGCGACCAGGTTGTGGCATAATGAGCGAGACCATATCTCGCCGTCTCCCTTGCGTCTTCAGTGGGGAAGGAATTTCATCCCATTGTACTTGAGGCTTGTCATGCTCTTCGCCTTCTACGATAGTTGTGACAGGAGAGTCACATTCCTCGCTGCCACTACCACTTGAAGAGATGTCGGGGTCGTGGGTATTTTGTGTACCTTTGGATGCTGTAGAGTCGCTCCGGGTTGCCCAGCTGGATACATTTTCCTGCGGTGGACTTTGTGTCTGGTTGTCGAACCCTGCTGATCGTTCGAACCAACGGGTGTTTTTCGCTTGTTCGCCGCTGGTATTTCCGGGGGTCTCATGATGTGGGATGCGGATTTCAGCAGGAGTGTTGTGGTCGATAGCCGCGGAGACGATGGGGATCGGCGGTGGTACGGCCGAGGTCGATTTGAAGAACAGCATAGACCTTCGAATTGTCCCGTTTCTCTTGATTGACAACGCCCTTGAGAATGAGTTGGAGCGCTCTTTCGACTTTGAACAGCTCCTCCTGCTTCCTGAATCTTCCCTCTGGAATGCCATATCTGTGGACTTGTGCGTCAGCGCATGATAATCCACATCTGGCTCGATTTCCACTTTCTCCTCCTCTTCCTCCACGACCATGGGTGTCGACATATTCGCTTTCCAGCCGCTTGTATCTGGCGTACCAACGAGAGAAGAGGTCCGCACCATCTCTGTTTGGCTTCTAACCAAGAAGCCCAGCGATTTGGTCAATCGCCACTGGGGTATCAGGTCCTTGTTGATAGCGAGATGATAATCCGCATCCGTGTCCTCTCTCACACACTCAGGCTCCTCGGTCACGCTTCTCAAAACCTGATACACCCCATATACCAGCAGCCAGCGCACCTTTCTCGCGTCGGCGATAGACACCTTTTCGAATTTGTTGGCACGTTTTTCAGGCTCAAAGATGTCCATTTCTTCGAAGTTGCGATAAGCTTGTACTAGCGGGTTCCGAAACGACCTTTCGTCCCAATTCGTAGCCTTGATGAGCGCGGTGTGCGTGAGTAGTCGTGCGTCAGGCTGTCGGAGATTAGAACGGCTAATGATGCGGGTGAGCCGTCCTCGCTTGGGGGCAGTCGCGACATGCGGAAGTAGTGGAAGCGGATGCTGAAGCGTTTCCATCCGGATAGCGGCGTCCATGTTTTGGACTATTTGCAGAGTGCAGATGCCACCAACGGCTATCGAAGGCATGCTATCGTTGACGGAGTATTGTGTATCAACTAGCAAGCCATAAAGCGCCTCAAAATCCTCGCGCATCATCCGGAGAAGGTCGGAGTCAAAGTTACGCGGAGGGTAGTACCCCAGATGCCCGAAGTAGTGGCTCATCAAAAACCTGCGAAATCTCCCGAGGTGCGCCCTCGCGCCCGCTGGTAGCCCTACACACGACTCGGAAAGCTCATCGTTAAGCAGACTTCTCAGCATGCGCGACGCGCGCTGTAGCCTCGATTCCAGATCCAGATGAACCGTCTCCAAAATCGTCTTGGTCCCTTTGTCGAGGTGCTCGTACTCTGAGCTCCCTTGCAGTCTGGCGTACATGCCTACGCAATGCGCCAATGCCCGAACGTAATGGTTTCTCAGCTGGAAGTGCTTCGCAAAATGTAATACAGCCAGAGAGTAATCCAATGAGTTTTGGATCTTACCGTAGCCGACATACTCCAGATACTCCATCATGTCTGCCAAGTTATCACCGAGCCCATCTCGAAACTCGTGCATGCTGTTCAGAAGTCCCACCATGGCCTGGCCAAGGTGCGCACCTACTAGAGGTTTGCGGAAGACCCATGCGAAGAAGTTTCTGGTAGCCAGGTGGTAGTTGAAGACGTCTCGCTTAGAGTCGATGCGTGAAGGTGGGGCGATGTAAAGATTGACTTCTCCTTTCGGACCGAGGGAGCGTGCAAAGTGTTTAATATCGCGAGGTGAGTGCGCAAGCGGGCGCTGGGGATCCCGAGGTAGAAATCGAGCGATAAGGGGGGCGCAGTCCGCATTGATGAGGGTACAGAGCGGGACTTTGAACGAAGGACCGCGCTTCGAAGAACCTTGTGCGTGGAGGTGCACGAGGCAGTTGCCGTCTTCATACCAAAGATCGGGATCCTGTTTATAAGTGTCAGCCTGGCCTGGAAAGCTGGGATAGTGATACATCGGGAAGACATCATCATTTCATAATGCCTCAAGCTCTGCAAGAGCTGCAAAGAAGCAAAGGCCATCGCTGCGTCACACACTTACACGTTTGAGACCATCCCAAGTCTCTGCTCTCTTGGTTTTCCCATCCCACCTTCTGATCGTCAGGCTATCATCATGCCTAGCTTCGATCGGGTGAGATCCTATTGAAGCTCCCCAGGTCTGATCTTGTGGCGTGGTCTTCCGTGTCGGCCTTCGGTCATGATAAGCCTCCTCCAGCTGCCGGGCTCTGCGTCTCCAACTTCCCGCAAACGATCGTGTCTTCTCCATGAGAAAAGAGAATCAGTTCGGCAGTCCAGAATACAATTGAGGACTTTCAGCATGCGGTCCGCGGGAATCGAGAGTCGTTTTGTGTAAGCAGGTCGTGGGAGGGGCTGAGGGGTTCGACGGTGTTTCCTGGCAGATAAGGCGGTGAGGTGCGTGTCTCATACGGCGACGAGACCTTCAGATCTGTCAAACTTGTCGGCAGAGCAGAAAGAAGATCAGACAGTTGCAGTCGTACCAATGGCTTCCTTGAGGGGCTCTTTGAAAGATACACGTTCGAATGGCGCAGAGAGCCGATGAAGGGGTTCGTTCCTCTGACTTGGACCTTGCCGTCCAAAGTTGTGGCCTTGTCGAGCAACGCTCAATTGGCTTCGTGAAAGCTCGCCATCCGATCAGGCGTGTTCGAAAACGGACACGAGATCCCAAAGCAAAAAAACGCAAACGGAGTGAGCAGAAAGAAAGGAGGTTATGTAACGTGGAGTGGCCTGTTGCCACGTTCACGGAGAAGGAGATCAGAGGTCCAAGAGCCACAGGTGGAGAGGAGTTTAATGGCACGCCGAACTACTGCAGCGCCGGACGACCTTGGCTTCTCCCCTAACTCGGTTTCTATCCACTCACACCATTCCCCTTCAGATCAGCTATAGCTGAATATCTGGCGGAATCGGGTGACGCACATCGCTGGAAGACACCCATCTTGTACTGGTGTCGCCGTTGTCTCGCACACTCAACGGCCCGCATGCGTTGAATTGAGATATGCAAGTGGACTCCCGGGACAACCAGCCCGTACTGTGCGGCAGTCGACGCAGGAGAGCACCAAGCATCGCCAATCACCGATTCTTGGGAGCTTCATCTTAGAGTAGATCTTTTGACCAGGGCCCCCCTGGAGATCTTCCATGTGGTGAAATCATATGTAGGGAAGCGGAGAGATGCGCATCATCGGTGATGAGCCTCCTGATGCAAACGCCATGCCACCCTTTCTTTGGTGTGGAGCAGATCAGATGCTGAGGAGGGATTCGCGCCGACGCGATCCACTCCGTCCCGCCAAACGGGTCTGCCTCTGAACTCTGGCTTTCGGATGGCGATATCCTACCTAGGTAGGTAATCCAGCCTCATTGACCTGGAGGTTCGAGGGCGTCCAATCCAAGAGGCTACCTGCCAATCGAGGCGGCCTCTGCGGGATCGGTAAAGCTGACAGGCTGAGGCGAAAGGAGACGAATGCTCTCGGCTTCTCTGAAACCGTATGTACCACCAAGGGAACAGCCAGGCTAGATGAGACATGCACCTTCAGCGGATCCCGGACAACTTGACGACGTTTCCGTGACCCCTTGAATGATCGTGCTCTGTGGGATGCTTTCTTTCTGGCGCCAGGCGGATCGCGCGATCCCCGTTCCCCAAGACCCATCCCCATTTCGTTTAAACCCTTGGCTCTGGTGGCGTCTCGTGCCCTGGGCGCAGGTTATTCCCCAGTGGCTCACCGGTCATCGTCGATAGACCCCGACTGGCTTCTGGCAAATTGAGCTTTCGGCTGAGCTCGGACCTGAACTGAGAAATTTGACGTCAGACGTGCAACGCCCTCGGGTAATGGTGTGTTGCTTGTACGAGTGTGCAACGCATTCCAACGGGAGTGTAGGCGGAGCGAAAACCGTTGCCTGGTATTAGTGTTGGAAGCTTGCTTTCTCCGGAATGGGCATCGTCGAATCGGTTTGGGCTACTTGTAGCGACTGCGGCAGATGCTCGATCTCGGGATTTGGATGCATCGAGTTACTGTGACCGTGGCACCCGTCGCCAGAATGTTCATCTTTTTGATCGTTCGATGGATCACGCCAGGCGACCGCGCGCTAGGGATCCTGGGTGCCGTGTGCGTCGATCTGTGAGTAAATAGGCCAATTGCGGCGGAAATACGGGCATTTTGCACAACCTATCAAATAAACCCGTGGTTCAGGTGGACGTGTTGCACAAGGAACGAACGACGAGAATCTAACGGCTTTCTCTTCTTACTTGTTGCACGGCACGGTCTATCTTTCGTTTTCACTCGCCAGCAAAGGTGACAACGGTGGATGTTGTGCCATTCGCCTGAACCCGGTGTTCAGCTTGTGCAAGACCCCAGGAGTCCATCGCTGCGCTGGTTTCTTGACTCGCGATTCCAAAGCCCTTTATCGGTAATAGTTGCCGGGTAGCCTTTCAGGGTGTCGACGGTCTCCTGTTTAAGCCAGAAGCATGATCGATCGACATTCTTGACCCTAGATATCTTCGTGTACAGAGACTCGGCACCAGGAACCATCTGAAACTCCTTAACGGCGGTAGTGAGCCATTACGTATTAGCTCGAGAACAACAGTGCTGGTCGATCATACTTCTGGAAATGCAATAGAAACAAGGAAAAGGGTGAATTCTACGCAGCCGTACAATTAGGTCAAAATTGAGGACTGGTGATGACAAGATGGACTGGGATTCTGAGTGTGCACGCGATGGCAATTTCGTTCTGTAGGGTAAATAGGTCCGTCCCCTCGTAATGTGATCCTGGGTTAGGGTCATAGCGCGATTTGATCGATAAGCTGATAAGACGAAAATATGCGGCATCTGGAGATGTCGATAGGGACCTGCAACGATTGAATGACTCCGAAGCACAGGCAATCTACAACTGTCAGCCCTCCATCTCCCAGCCCGTCGCCCCACACGATGATATCGCTCTAGGGTTTGCCTCTTCGCAAAGTATTGCTTTTCCCTATGACAGCGACCTGATGTTTCCGTTACCGTGCACCCTTCGTAGACTCACCAAGCCGAGCTCAACCCTCCTCACGACGACTAGACGAACCTACAGAGCAGTCACTCCCACTCACCGATCCGGAGGTCCCTATCCTCGAATAAAAAAATATCCTCAACTTCGACCGGCACAGGAAGGAAATCCACGAGCCGTCCTTATGCCTCTAGAGGCTGTCATTGCTGCTCTGCCTTCGGCAGAGACCCAAGGCACGACAATATGCTTTTGGTCAATGAAGGCGCTTTACATCTTTGGCAATATTCCTGAGCAATATCAGCGCATAGCTACGCAGATGAGGGGTGTGCCGTGGAGTCGGAAAAACCAGCACATTTTCCTAAGCGGACAGGCATCACTGGAAAAGAATGGGGGACTGCCAGGGATGCTGCTCACGCTGGCTTCTGCGTCTGACCAAACGACCACATTGAACGCGGAGCACAACGTAGCAAGGGAGAAGCAAGGCAAACATAAGCTCGACGACTCGCTCTTTGATATTCCGATTCACGGGCCTGAGAATCTGGCACATCAGCTCGCTTCGCTGAGGTTGATGATCATGAGGCAATCCATGCGCGTCAGGGTTCACGAAACGAGAACCGGAGATTATGCCGAAGATCGTCTTGGGTCTCGAGAGCCTGACTGGGAGGATATCTTGCTGCAGGTCTGGAAAGTGCCTGTCCAGAGAGCGGCTCCCACGGGTAGCCCATGGAAACGTCTGGCCGAGGACAGTACGGAGGACGCCAACAGCCCTCCAAGGAAGATCAGATCTAAGCCTTCCTCCCCGGAGGTTGCAAAATGGATCGTGGAGGAGTCCATGTTTGACGGAAAACCAGAATCCCACAAGAGCAACTACCTGATACGCAGGACGGCGGGCACTCTGAATGAAGGCGAGCAAGCTTTTTACCGGGAGAGTCCCGACCATCCGTTGAGACTTTACACCCATCGCCCTGCGAAGGCCGGCGCCCTCGACGACGATGCGACAGTGTACGCCCCCCCGAAGAGCTGGCACGAGAAAAAGAAGCTTGAGGGCGGGATTGACCTCCATCATCTACCTCTTCCACCCACAACTTACAGTGAGCTGTCAATGTCCTACATTATCAAGTCAAAACCGCAGAGAGGCAGGTTCCTCCCTGCCGTTGCGATAGAGCTCGGTGTCGCGAAGAACCAGTTCAGCGCCCTCACAAACGGGAAAAGCGTCACCACGGCCGACGGAAAGACTGTCACACCAGAGATGGTTCTTGGCCCGGCAGTCAAAGGACTAGGTGCGATCATTGCAGACATCGCCACCGCCGACCTGGTCGAGCCCTTCCTGCAGCAGCCAGAGTGGCAGGACGAAGAGTTGGGCGACGGCCTGAGCATAGTATACTGGTTGCTCGGACGAGGACTCTCAAATCACCCACGTCTGCTAGAGTTCATGCGTGCAAGGCCGCAAATGGAGCACATCATTTGTGCTCCGGATACCGCCCCCAACACCACCGTCCACCTTGGCTCAGATGAGTGCGTGCGTTCCGTGAGACAGGTCGATCCGGATCGTTTCCCTCAACACAAATTCGCAACAGAACCCGAAATCGCTAAACCGGCGGACGAGAACATCTTTTTCGGCACAAAACATTTGTCACACATGATCATGCCAACTTTCAAGCGGTTTGAAGAGACGGGCACGGCGTCAGGCAGCGCGCATGTTTCGCATCTTCAGAAGATCGCTGCCGAGGAAAGCGCCCAAGTCACCGCCCAGCTGAACCCTGGCATCAAGATGCTCGCGACAAAGGCTGCTGCACTGGCAGATGATCCCAAGTTCCTCGAACTGATTGAGGAGCAGGAGGTCGACATTCCAAGTCGCGACGCGGAAATTATACCGCTTGGCACATCTTCTTCACAGCCGACCTCATCTCGAAATGTCTGTGGCACACTCATCACGGTCCCGAATGTCGGCAGCTACATCCTTGATGCGGGCGAAGGTACCATAGGACAGATCCGTCGTCTCTACGGAATAGAAGATACATCGTACGGCGAACGTACGGCAGAGATCCTTCGCGGCCTCAAGGCCGTTGTAGTATCTCACGTACACGCTGATCACCTCATCGGGTTGGTCAACATTGTTAAGGCCTGGTACCAACAAGCCCTTCGTGACAATAGACCCGAAGACAGACTCGCCATAATTGGTATCGCCCGTGTTCGCCAGATGCTCGAAGAGATGGCTCAAATCGAGGACATTGGCTTTCACCGTCTCGTCTTCCCAGGAGCAACAAACGTCACCGGTCTTGTACACACCACTGATGCCGCTCGTTGCCCGATTCTTTCGCAACACCCGGAGCTCGGCCTGACTCAGATCAAACGCGTGAGAATCGAGCACTGCTGGGAATCCTACGGTACGGAGCTGACGCTTTCATCTGGCCTCCGCATCGCTTGGTCAGGTGACTGCCGCCCGTCTATGGTCTTTGCTGACGCCTGCCGTGGCGCACACCTCCTCATCCACGAGTGCACATTCGGACCTGACGAGGCTGCACATGCACGTGCCAAGGGCCACTGCACTGCCGACGAGGCTGTTCAGGTTGCCGAGCGCATGCAAGCGCGCCGTACGCTCTTTACGCACTTTTCCGCACGCTACTCGGACTCGGGCCGTAAGTTTTCTATGGCTAAGGATACGCAGATGCCCTGGTACCAGGAGAAGACGAGCGGCGAGAAGAAGTATCTGGCCGCGCTCGACTTCAAGGTGATTAAGCTCGGAGACTGGCAAAGGGCAGCGTGTTTTTCGAAGGTGGAGGATATGGTTTGGGCGATGCAGAGAGGTTGGTCGGACAGCAGGTTTGTTGCAGAGCTTGGCATGTCGCTGGACCGAGCCAAGAGAATCCTCAACGGTGAACCGGAGAGGTCGCCATCACGAGAATCACGCAGTCCGTCCCGAGGAAGCAGGCCAGTGTCTCCTCGAAGGCCTTCCCGATCACCTTCTCGGGCGGGCTTAGAAGACGACGACCCAGTTGCGCAAGCCATCTTGAAGAGCCGCGCAAACTGATGGTTTTTGTGATGTTTGGTCTCCAGCACACATGACTGGACATGCGAGTCGGCCCTGTTGACAAATGCTTCAATTGCTGGGACGGCGTTCGTGGTGGGATATAAGAGGGAGAAACATTGTATAGCACTTTTTCAAAGCATACGAGCGAGCATGGGACAAATATAGAATTCCACTCTTAATGCAATCTTGCCGACGGCGTTGATGGACCTCACCCACACGTCTATGAGCAGCAGTTCAACAATTTTGGTGTCATTTAGGTTCGAAAATGACAGAGACCAAACACTCGGATCCCTCTTCTAGCAGTATGCCAAGCGGTCAGTCGTTTGTCCGACGTGCCGCTCCGAGCTCTCCTCGACTGGTGACCCTCAAGAGTCGTAGAGACCATGTCACCCTGGACGCCTGGCTCCGTCTTCATCATGATCATCATGATCATCATCACCACCACCACATGTCTCATTCGCGTGACCTCCCTCCCGCGGTCCCTCGAACGAGTCTCCTTGGCCTCTCTCAGCACTTGTCTGCAGCCAATCTCGACTCAATTTCCGAAACAACCCCCTCGGCACGGCACTCCATCGCGCCATGCTATTTGTGCAGAGCTCCCCCCATATTCTCAACGGCCTTTCATCCTCTTCCATGTCCTCTTTTTCTGACGCCTCTTCCAGCGTGTCCATTGTCGACAGCTGCCTCCACTTGACGTTCTTCCAGAGCGAGCTTCTCCGTCTCGAGAACCGTCGCCTTCTTGACTCGCGCCTCTGTATCCTCCCCGCTGACTCGTCCTTTAGTGCTGTAAAACCGTCCTTTCGCTGTATTCTGGTGACTTTGTTACTTTTTGTTACCGTTGAATCTTCCACTCTTTTTGAAATATCGACAAGACTGCGAAATCGACCCATTCCGTCGATGGTGAACAGGACGTCCGATCCCCGCCTAGTTCGTGGGCTCGTCGATGTCGTTGGCTGATACTGAGGCGACGATGCTGGCAGCGGTGCTATCTCTACAGCGACAGCATCGGATAGCACTGACGGCGAAGTTTCCGACTTTAAAGCCTTGGTCGTGGTCGAACTGGTATTCGGCTTCTGCGCGGAACCTTGCGAGGAGGGCTTGCTCGCCTGCAGAGCGATGGTCAGTAACAGCAAAGTCATCACGAAATTTCAAGTGACGGAAACCGATACCGCCTTGCGAAAAGATCAAAACGGCAATTCACAGCGCAAGTAAACAACAACATGGCTTACCCTCCCCCCTCACCTTCTTGATACTCCTCTCCATGTCGTCCAAAATCACCTCCCTGGCCCTCACCACATCTGGTAGCCTCGATTCCACCCAACCCTCAACCCACCTCATGCCCCTCTCTCCATGATGATTGAGCCATGACTCCAGGACAGGCAAAAGACGGGGTCTGAAGCCCCTCTTGGCCTTCACGTACGCGTTGGCTCGCATCTGCACGCTCAGCTTCAAGCACGCCAGCATCTTCAAGTTGCCACCCACCACCGCCAGCGTACACGCTTCACACTCTGACTTTGCGGGCACACGCCCGCGCTTAACATACACGGGCTCGTACCCGTAATGCAGAGCAAACTGCTCCGCGTCTAGGCGCATGAGGACGATGGCGTCCATCCAGTCGACCCAGCCGTGGACGTTGGTGGTGAGCTCATTGGAAACGTGGTTGCGGCCGCTGGCTTTGGCGGCGGTACGGTAGCGGTCGGTGCGGGTCATGGCTTCTGCGTAAATGAGCCTCATGAGGTTGCGAATGACGCGGGGGTCCATGTAGTGGTGAGTTCGGCAGAGAGAGGCGACACCAGGGAGGAAGCTCGAGAAGCCCCTGGCGCCGAAGCGGATGGCAAAGCGGTCGAAGAGGTTCGCTGGGCGTTGGAGACGGTGATCTAAGGTAAGGATTGCTCTTTGGATGAATTCGCGCTTGGAGACGGAGAGCGTGTCGATGTCGTCGGTCTCGGGGCAGATGAGGACGTGAGTGAGCTGGTTGAGGGCTGTTGAGCTGATATCCCCAAGGAGACCCGTGTCGCGGCCGCGGAAGACACACTTTGAGTGATGAAAGGGGCCGCCGACGAGAAGGTTGTGGCTCCCCATGATGCGTGGCATGGTGACAACGTGGGTATGTAGTATCGGTCTGTGATCGGGCGGAGTGAACAGTGAACGAAACTACAAGAACGAGAAGCTAGATGGCCAAGATAACAGACGTGCTCAGCATCAAATGATTGTGATTTCAACGAATTGGACTTATATGGATACCAAAATATTACTGTTGACATTCCCCAGGATGGTAAATCAACTTACAACTGTGAAAGTCAAACGCAACTTTGACCAGACCGCCTCTCCTCATCAGTGCCTAGAACGCCATCTTTCAGATAAATGTGACAAGTCGTCTCTGGTGGAACCCCCAGCCTTCAAATTCCACGAAAAGGTTGGCCCGTCAATACTACTGACTCCCGTTCTCCTTGCCACTCAGGCAGACTATCTCAGTGTTTGCTTGCTTGCGTCATGAACTAAACTTGGATCTCATCCGTTTTCTATCTGATAGCGTCAGCCACCACAAGAGGACCAAAGGACGGAACAACACAGCAAATACGAACAAAAGAAGGAACAGGCTTGTATGGAAATTCTTTATGATTTGTCGTCTGCTGTATTGGCTCAAAGACCACGGTTGAACACAACCTTGCCATCCACACCCCCCAGCCCATGGAATCTCTCCTCCAACTTGTCCGCCGAAATCTCCTGCTTTTGTGGGAAGACCGACAGCGCCAACGGCAGAGCGATGTAGCTCACCGCCGTGATCAGCCCCAAGTTGATTCCCAACGGCAGAGCTTTCACCACGCTGGGCCTGGCCCTGACCCACTCCTTCTCCAGCAGCCTCTTGTACCACGCCTGCTTCGTCTCGATATGATAAAGAATCATAGGCGGGATGATCATGATCGGAGAGTTATTGAACACACGCGACGCTGCGGTCTCGTACACCGCCAGCTTGGCCGCCTTTTGCGACCTGCCCAATGAGGGCACCTCGTTCTCTGAACGACCTTCTGCCTCCAGCTTGGCCTTCTGCGCCTCCGAGAGCACGGGCCGCACGTCAATGCCCGTCACGATCTCGCCCCTGCGCATGAGGTACGCGTTCAACGCTCCTGCGGTGGCCACCGCCGCAAACGGCACGAGCCGGCCCAGGATCGCGCGCGTGCTGGGCGCGACCTTCAAACGCGGGACAATGGCGTTCAAGCCCAGAGCGACAGAGCAACTCGCCGTCACAGCCACGCCGTAGCTCTTTGCCAGCTGACCAAATGACATGGGGCTCGACTTATTGGCGTTCGCAGAGTTGATGGCCACGTTGAGAGACTGGTTGGCAACCTGCCACGCGACGATGCCGCGGGTGCTGAGGCCCGGCTGGAGCATACCGACCGTGACGACGAGGTTTGAGAGGACGAAGCAGGACATGCGGAAGGGGAGGAGGACGGGTTCGCCGGTGTCGGGATGCAGGGTTGAGTCGACAATCTTCTTGGCTCGCCAGAGCTCGGGGTTCATGTGCTGGATCTTGCCGGTCTTGTAGTCGGTGATGAGGGCCTTGGCCTTCTCCAGCCCCGTCCTTCCTGCGAGCAACGTGCTGTACCGACTGTCAGATATTGCGACACAAACATGAATTGACCAGGATGTTGCCTACCTTGGGTCGGTCAGGGTGGCAGAGTGCCTCACGCGGCCCCAGTACGTCTTGAGATCATACTGGGAAGCGGGCAACTCGCGATGTCCCGGCAGAGAGGCTGACATGGCGCCGGTGAGGTCCCGTGGAGTCGGATACAGTAATGAAGTGACTGTCGCGAGTCGCAGCGGCGTCGCTGTCGCGTGGGCGTAACTTGAGCTGCTGGTTTGTGATCGAGGAAACCCGGCTAGCCACGCATTTTCGTGGAGGTTTTGGTCACAAGAGTGACAAGACCCTAACCTGCACCGATACCGGCGCTAGCCGAGCTCACTCATTTATCCCGCGAACGTTGGTGTTTTCCAGCGTCTGGTGCCAGAATCAGCAGCACCGCAGATTGTTTTCGCCAGAAATTTCCCATCAATTTTCTTGTCGAATAATATGGTACTGCCTCTTGCGGACTGCCCTTCTTTTGGGCTGTAACAAGATCGCGTCATGTAGGCCCGGCCTCGGCAAGTGAGTGGAACGCTGATGTTTCACGACATGTTCCGAGCTCACGGCTACATCTTGAGGAAATCAATCTGCCTGTCTTAACACTAGTTTGCCAGGCAAGGATGTGATATTGTCGATCCATATTTTGCATGTCTCCAATCGAAGGTTTCATAATGGGCTGAGAAACATCAAGATATGCGGTCGATTTTAGTTACCAGCATTGGCTGTCTCTGTCTAGAGCTGTTATCTAGTGCTCCATTGCAATCGATTGAAATTTGAATGTCTAAGTCTCATGCCAGTTCTTCACGCTTGCTCGATATTAGCTCTTGTTGTTTCCCCTTTTCTCTTACCTCTCAGAGATATATAATGTGTATAGTGAGCCGCACTGACTAGAAGTTGAGCAGCACCAAGCGAGTATCATCATCAAAAACAGCCTGACTGTTATTACGGTCTACCAAAAAGAACAACATCAAAATGAAAACTGTCTTTACTTTGCTCAGCCTGACTGCGATGGCTGCTGCATGCGATACAAACGCCACTTTACAATGCTGCAATTCCGCGGTAGCAGCAAGCGAAAGCCCTCAGCTTTTAAGTCAACTTGGTATAACCATTGAAGGCACGGATAATGTCATCATTGGAACGGAATGTTAGTTTCTCTCATGTATGATCTTTGTACAAGTTTTCTAAATAATCGCAGGTTCGCCAGCATCAGTAGAAGCAGGTTGCACCGCGCAGGTTCTTTGTTGTAAGCAGAACTTGGTAAGTACAACGTGAGGAGCAACCAGAGGCCGTCTACCTGTCTAACATGTATGAAGGGTCTTATTAGTATCGATTGTGTACCAATCGAGATATGAGAATAGCCTGCCAGTGTTAGGTCAAGTCATATTCCTGCTACTAGAAGGTTCATTTAGTACTCGGCATCAAACGCAGAAATATAAAAGCAGATATGTAAAGGCAGGACGAAGATTAGATAATGCCAATGTCTTTGTTGATTCACTACAAGGCGTAACGAAGGAGAAGTCATCGTCACGATAAAAAGTGAGCCTCCGTATAGGCGTCGAGTCGAAAGACGCATTTGCCTCGTATTACTGAGACTTGTATGTCGAGGTCAGCCAGTATCACTCAGAAGTAAGAGCTGCTATCCGGACCACTCTCGTCGGGGGCCTCATCAACCTCCGCATTGATCCTGCCCGATATAACCCTAGAGATGAGCTTGTTATCCGGCTTCAAGAAACCGCTCATAGCGGCCGCAATCAGTTGAGGTGGTTGCTGCGCGTCTCCTGTAGCCATCGCTTTCATGTGCATGAGTTGAATACCAGCCATATGCCACACGAAACGTGGCTTTCCGTTGAAACTTCTCAACGTCAACGCAGCCTTGATCAGGCTCCATTTGTCTAGACCATTACCAACCCGGACTCCGATCCCATCATCGTACCTGGCTTTGAAGTCATCGGTGGGTTGGATCGCGCACCACTTGCCGTGCAAGTCAATGACTGCGGACTGGAAATCAGCCGGTTTCCACGTGCCCCATGCCTTGTACAGCTTGTCAAGTTCAGAGTTGACATGCGTCAGCAGCCTCCGCGTCTTTTCGCAACTTTTCGAGTCGTGCGTCAACGGCTTCGTAATTTCCATCAAATCAGAATCATAGTCGTCAGGTCTGGGCATGCGTCTCGAGAATTGCTCTAAGCAGTTGTTGATCGTGATATGTGCGATCTGCTCCAAATGATCGAGAATGCTCACGCGCGTTTCCGGGAAAGATAAATTCGCCTCGTGCGATGAGATGGCAGTTGGCATGAGAGTCCTGCCCAGCTCTTTTAACCGCACTCTCCGGAATTTGTGCCAAGCCTCGTCGTCAAACAAGGTTCCCTGCTTTGCTTGATCAACGAGCTCACTCAGGAGACTGGACATCACTACCACTTTGGGGTCATTGACAGAAGTCTCGTTCGCCAGTCTCTCCTTATACAATGTGCAAGGCCCCAAAAGTGACTTTTGCATGTTGAACTCAAATCCCAACTTCACAAAAGAAAAGCACGCTTCTTCGAGGGTCAGAGGCCGTCGGTCGTGCAAAGTGCGATTTGCCAGCAGAATATCATCTCGCGCACCAGGACCAAGTCGAACGATATCATTGAATGTGCGTTTCTCATGTTGCAAACCGAGGCTGATGACCTTAGGGTCCGGCGCGTTCTCAAAGTTGCGTACGATCTCCGAATCCCAGCAGATCCAGGCTTTGTCGCCATCATAGTCTCCCCCAGAGAGCCTATCGGCCAGCGGTCGCCTGCCCTTGGTAGAAAAGATCATGACATCTTTGAGCTTCCGCAGAGAATGTCTGGATACAGCCTTGACTCTCTGGATATCACTTGCAAAGTGCGCAGGCGCTCTTGCCACAAGCACATCAATGTTCTCGAGGAGAATCTGCGATGCTTTGCCCTCAACCTTGAACTTGTCGGAGAAGGTCAGACTCACTTCGCCCTCTTCGAGAACGCCCCAAAAGTCTGGAATGATGAATAAATACGTTGATGACGGAATGGTGATTTTCATCTTTTCGCGGCGAATTTCGGCAGCTCGCCTCCAATGGTCTTGTAGGTAGGTGTTGAGAAATGCAGACCGAGTTGGGTTGAAGCCCGTGACTACCAATTTCTGAATCACATCTTCCGAGGTCTTTGGGAGACCACCAATCCAAGGAGTATGACCGGTCTTGACCTGCGCACTACTAATGATACGCAGTCCTTGTACCCATGCCAAGAGCCTCGCTGGGTCGTCAAATGTTTCCGGGTCGAGCTCGAGATCAGCCTTCAACGCGTCTTCTAGGTGGGTGCTGACTACTCGTCTCATCGTGCCTTTATTCTTGGCTTGTGCTTCAAGCACTGGAATGAACTATTTGTTGAGAGACGCTGAAGAGGCTGGTCTTGCCCAGTCTTTGACCTCAAAAGTCCGATGCGTCTCATCTGCGAAATCGCAATGCCATTTTATCTGCGAAGGATAGACTTGAATCCACCACTCATCGCAATGCTCATCCATGCTTGGATCGACAATCCACATCCCCTTGGCACTTCCGAGCCGACCTTGGAATGCGCTCGGTAAGTCGTCGAGGCGAAGGTGATCGGCGATGCTTTTGGCCACGCTGAATGAGATGAGACCTGCTCCATCACCCATATCCGCATACTCCCCGATTGCGTGCTCCTCCAAACTGATATGCTCACGGTCGAGAATTACAGTGGCTGTGGTTCTGCTGAAGTCTAGCGGATCATGTCAGTCAGGATGTGAACCGACGAGGTACGTTGAAAGAGGCACCCAAACTCGAGGCCACCCTCACAGAATTGACTCACTCAGTTGGAGGCGTGAGAAGAGCTTCAATGCAGGCTGTGTTTTGCTTTTCTCCTCACAAATACCGATTGCCCATGCCAACAAGGCCGGGCGAGAGAGGCTCGTTCGGAATTCGGGTGCCAATGCCTCTGCTGACGACGGCAGTAGTCCAGGCATCCTTGGGGGTCGAAACTCATCACCATGCGTTGAGAAGAACTTGATCCTTTCCTCATAGACCCTCGTCTCTCTCTCATCAAGAGACTTGACAGTCCTGCTAGCCGTGTTGGTGTGAATGGAAGCCCATGTACGGCCGAGAAACTGCTGCTCTTCGACCACCCAATCCATTATGAGGTTGCGCACGTCATCACTCAATTTCGGTACGCATTGAGTTGGGGACGGTATGATGACCTCTAGCCAGCGGTCTGCGCCAAAGCGTCGAATCAAACGATGCGATTGTACCACCCTTATGGGAGCCAGCTTGACACTGTGTATTGGCCCTTCAGAGCCATTCCGCTTGAACAAACGCAAAGAGAACTCTACCGCACCTTCGTTCGTTTGGCCTTTACCAAGGGCAAGGGACCAAGCCCTATCATCGTTTAACGGAGGCAGAGTATCATCAGCTAGCGGGAGCTGCTCTCTCAATTTGCTGCGTAGAGCTTTCTGGTCCTCCCAATCGTCGGGGCAGATATTGAGATTATAGTCTTGCAGTTCGATTTCACAGTGTGAAGCAATCCTTACCACTTCCCATCTCACCGCAAAGGGTGGGAAAATCGTGAAACTCGGGAGAAAAGGCCAGTCGCACACAGGTCGCAGTGGCTTGCTGCAACTTGCTGGCGCTGAATGATATTCAGGCAAAGCAGAGTGAGAGAACGGTCTAATATGCGTCAATCCAGGGAAAGAAGCTGATGTTGTCGCTGAATCTGGTTCTAGTTCGCGCTCTGGGCTTTGGCTAGAACGGACGGGGATCGCATCGATCAGCTCGGCAACGCCAGCTTTCATTCTCTTGGCTAGGCGAAGGTTTGGGCCGTCGTCGTTCAGTATTGAGGTTTCCAGACTTGAAGACTGCCGTTTTCTTTCTCGCAAGCAAGGTGTTTCCTCGAGGGTCTCGAGCAATTGACTCATTCGTACGTTTCTTTGCATCAGAGCATCTGCACAGCGATTGTGGATGATTTTGCCGCGAAACTCACGAATTTTGCGATTGAGCGCTTTGGGCCCCCATTCCTCGTGAAAGTGCGTGATGGCTCGGGCCGCCTTGACTCCAAGGTCCTGTGTCGATCCTTTCGAATCAGCAAAATCGCTTGCTGTTGGGATCGAGAGGTCAAAGTCGAGATTGAGGAGGTCGATGGCGCTCTGGGGTCCACCTGCAAGGCAACTTGAGCCCAAAATAGACACAGTGTTTAATGCCGACCTTCCCATGACGGTGGCGTTGTGTCCGTCCATTGGTGTTTCTCGAAAGTCAATTGGAGGGCATCATGGACTCTCGAAAACTTCGAGAAGAAACGTTGGTCGCCCACATGGGTCTGAGGTAACCGATCGTTGCCTCGCCCATCGTGCGCCTCTTCCATCCCATGCTGGAGAGTCGATCATGACAGCTGATGGCAACATGGGAGTCAACACGCCGAGCTTGGCAGGCGCATCGTTGTGAAGTGCACTGTTTCTTTTGGGGCTTCAAAGCTGAGTATCTTGGTGCCGTTTGCAAGGGGCGCTTGTGTCGCGAAAACCTGAGATCTCAGCAATGAGGTATCGATGGCAAGAAAAAGGTCGGGCCAGGTGAACGTGAATTGCAGCAAAGCCAGGCACGTGACACGGCGTTCGAGTGCCGGGGGCCTATCGTAGGGGTCCAGGGGTCCTGATAGCGCTCTAGAGCCTGTGGCATGGTCTCGTCAGCTGTCTGATCGCGGGTGCGCCCATACCTTTGCATAAGATGACATTGTCAGCTCCTGTGCCGTAAAATATACTCTTCGTTCAGCTTAGAGTCCTTTGGCTTCGCCTTTTTTTTCTTCTTTTTTTTTTTTCTTTTTTTTTTTTGCAGAACAAATGCTCGTTGATGAGCAGCTTCAGAATGTCAGGAGTTGGTAGACAAAGGCGCCGATGGTCCGTGTCATGTCGACACCATACTGTGCGTAAGCCATACCCACACTGTGCGTTGATGCGGGTTGTCGGCCATTTTGTGGAGACGGCACAGTGTCCGTGTTTAGCGATGCACTCCCTCTCCTCCCCCGCGACGTCTAGTCCGATCCAGGCGCGAACGTGCATCCTCGCAAGGTACAAAAGCATCGACCTTTCCACCCTTTCGGTATTCGGCATCTTGTAAGACGACCATATCATTCGCATTGCCGCATAAGGGTCCTCTGTTACGGCCCCAGAGTATCTCGGATACTGACCCGCAAATAAGTCTTGGACAGCAGCATACTATCCGCGACGCGTCCTCTTTCTGAGCCCGTGACAAGGTGAAGGGGTCTGTGCTGGTGAGGATTGACAAGACGCCAGGGGTCATGGCTGAGAACGAAGATAGCGAGGACCAGGTCAACATCGAGGACTTGACACCGGAAGAGGCGAATAGAATAATTCATTCTCACCGGAAGGTCCGGTACGGTGAGTTCTCCCGTAGTGTTTCAGAGTCTTCGCCTCACCCTTCGAGTGAGAAGATACAGCGATCGATCTTGGCATGCCATCACGCAACCTGTTTTCGAGTTAATTTCTGGAAGTGTTTCAAAGACTTACTGATCATAATCCGTCAGGTACCGCTTGCTGGCCATGTCGTCAACGAAAGGTCAAGTGCGATAACAAGGAGCCTTGCGAAAACTGTACACGGCGCAGCCATCCTCAGGTAGGGACTCATTGATGGTTGCTTGAGCCCTATTATGTGACTGACCCAAGGATAAAGCTATGTTCCTACAAGCCAAATCGCGGTTCAACGTCCAAGAAGGACACTGGCAGCATCGACCTGACCGAATCGCGGAAGCGTGCGCACTCTTTCAGCGACACCAGGGACTCTGCCCGCAAAGTCGAGCGAGGAGACAGCTGGCCGCGCGCCATTGGTGAGCCCGCCTGTCTTTCCTACTTTATTGGACACTTGGGAGGCCGATAAAGTCTGTCCCTAACCGTACTTACAGCCAAGTTAGAGGAGCCAGAATTTCAAAATTCGGATCGATTCCTCGGACAGAACAGCATCCCCGCCTTGCTCCGAGATCAGTCAACACCAGAAAAGGGTGATGGTATGGATATTAGGCAGGACATGCGATCGATTCTAGGTGAGAATTGAAACGCCATGAAGGTTGTCCACACAAGGCTGACGTTGGCAGGACTCGATGTCTCGGCCCCTTTCCCTCTCATGTCACAACAGCATCTTCACCACCTCACAAAAGATATCCTTAGCGAGCTTCCATCCGACAGAGAAGTCATGAAGTAAGCGCATCCAACGGGCATATCATGTGGTACTAACTCCGCACAGACTTTTCCGAACATACAAAGAAACGCCGCAACAGTTCTGGGGCTTCGTGGTCGACATTGATGACCTTGAGTCCAAGCTTATGGTGTATCTTGAAGAAAGATCACGGAACGCTGGAGGCGCCAACAAGTCTACTCGACCCGTCACTGCATCATGGCTTGCCATCCTCTTCGCCGTTCTCGCTGTCGGCTCACAGTACCACGAATCCCCATACCACATCCGAACAAAATATTCTCAGAAATACATCCAGATCTCCTTTCACTTTCTTCGGCTCGGCAACTTCCTCCTGAGGTAAGACATGAAATACAAATCGCGGAGACTGTCTCGTGCTAACAATAACTCCAGACCCTCATTCGACTCTATTCAAGCTCTTCTCCTCACATCATTTGTCCTCCTCAACGACATGAAGGCTGAAGCCTCTTGGGCATTGACTGGACTGACTTGCCGGCTCGCCCAGTCTTTGGGCCTCCACAGACCGGTAACATCTGAACGCGCCTTGCAGCAACCTGATGCGAAGATCACAGAAATGGTGCGCAGAAAGCTATGGTGGACCGTCGTATGGCATGATACCTTGACATCGCTTTCATTCGACCGGTAAGCTTACGATTAGTGGGACAGTTTGCGACTCCTGAGAACTGACTAGTTAGCGCACCGATGACCAACTTTCCCAGCTGCTCTATACCCGTTACCCCGGGCCCGCATGGCGAAGGCAGCTTTGGGTATCTCGAAACAATGTATCACCTCGTGGAGATTATTTCAAGGCGGCTGAACCCCGACGAGGTAGCAGGAGCGACGTACGATCAGATCATCGAAAATTGCGAGGCCGTGGAAACCTTGCGCGGCAAGGCCTGTTCTCACATCAAGGACAAAAGCTATTGCAAAACGGCTCTGCATCGGCTGCAGTACTACGCCATCCGGCTTCACACCTCCTTTGTGATCTCGGTAGCGTGCCGCCCCGGGCTCCGCCGCGACTGTGAATTCGACCGCAAGCAGCGTAAGGATCTCGCCGAGCGATGTAAAGTGAACCTTACTGAGACGGTCCGGATGTTCCTCGCCATGCACCAGCTCTCGGTCATTCCCACGCGTTCCTGGGCTTTCACATACCACGGTCTCTCCTCTGCGCTTTTGCTCGGAATCCTGCCCGATTCAAAGACCGACCCTGAGGTTCGTCAGCTGCAGGGCGATCTCATTGCTGCTCTGTCGGCAACGGCTGCAAAGGACGCCAGCTCGCCGGAGCCGCACGTGCCCGTGTCCGATAAGGACATTGAGCTCTCGGGGCCACTGTGGCGTGCACTGACTGCTTTGAAGAATATCTACGACCACGGCATGATCACGGGGAATCGACTTCGGACCGACCCATCAAGAGCTCCCAGCGGGACACACACCCCTCAACCAGGGTACAGCCTGACCGGTCCGGGGGGGAACACGCCTGGAGTACTGCACCGCGGCATGTCACCGGCAGCAGGCCCGGCTCCATCAACGACAGATCCTCGCGAAAACGCCGCGATGGCCATGGCCGCCATGCAGAACGGCGGCACGAGCCTGTCAGAGTTCCCAGGGTCAGTACCATCAACCTGCAGTGGGCTCGACCGCCTACCCTCTGACGCACTACCTTTCTCGCATGATCAGAGCCTGACGCTGAAGAACAGGATAACTTTTGCTCAGCAAAACGGAGGGATGAGCGGGATCGACGGGCTGGCGAACGGGATTGATGTTGATCCCGGCCAGTACATGGCGCCGATGGACTTGTATGAGTCTATCTGGGGTGGTAAGAGCAACACCATTCATTGAGACAGAAATGAATTCTAAGGATGACAGCAACTGATACGATGTAAACAGAATCGCCAGATCCCTGGACCGGTGGGATGGACTCTATGAATTTCGATTTTCTTGCGCAGCCGCCGCCAGGGCAGCAACCGCAACAGCAGTTCTACTTCTAGGATTTCAGATAGGCGTTTCATTCGGTGGGAATGAAATCTAGCAGTGTACAAATCTATCAACACTATAATTCTCATACTGTTCTAGGTAACTAGAACGTACGTAATACTGATACTTTTCTAGTTAACTAGAATGTCTTCATTCGCAACTTGCTGTGGCGTGTCTGCTGACCTGCCATGCTAAAACCGACCTGAAATTTGGGAGAGGCCCCAATATTGCCGCCAGCTGAATCTTGGTTGTTTGAGTTTCACATTGCTGGTGATGGTTTGAGCTTACAAGTCACCACGTCTAAGCTTCGTGGATTTGATTTTAGTTCGACACTTCTGCTTTGAGTTTCCTTGGCAAGCATCGTCTACTCGACAGTCAATTTCAGCTTCAGCAAGTCCTTTTCGACAATCTCCTTTTCCTTGTCCATCAGCTCGGGCATGTCCCAGGTGACATTAACATAACGCCCTCCGAGCCACTCCCTCTTCTTGGAACTCAAGTAGACGAGCGAATCTGCGCACAGCTCTGGGGTATCGACAAAGACTAGGATTTGGCGTCAGCATTTAAGAATAAAACAGTGCGGTTTTTTTTTTTTCTTCTTTCTTTTTTTTTTCAGTGAAGGAGAGGGAGGGAGACTTACTTGGCTTCATCACCTCGAGCACATCCTCCGTCATACTCGTCATCGAGTTACCAGGGTGAACAGTCATCGCGACCAGGCCCTGATCGCGGTGCTCAGCCGACGCAAACTCCATCAGCCTCAGGGCCGCCGTCTTGGAGATCTGGTACGCGCTGGCGCTGGGCGTGGTCACCACCGCGCCGACGCTGGCAACGGTGATGATGGTCTTGAGCGACTCTTCCGACGCGAGCATCATCGGGATAAAGGCCTTGATGACGCGCATGGGTCCAAAGACGTTGACGTCAAACACGCTGATCCAAGTCTCGGGGTCTGTGTCGACAATGTTGGAAAATATGGCGTAGCCGGCGTTGTTGATGAGAATGTCGACGGTGCCAAACTTTTCCTTCACCGTCTGCGCGGCGGACGCGACGTTGCTAGAGTCGCTGACGTCGACCTTCAAGGGAAGAACTTGAGGTTCCGCACGGCCGGCTTCTTTCGCGGCTGATTTGATGGCCTCGACACTCTCTGACAGGTCGGAACGGGCAAAGAGGACAATATTGGAGGCACCGGCGCGGGCATAAGAGATGGCGATGGCACGGCCAAAACCACGGCTCGCACCGGTGATGAGGACGGTACGGGAGGAAAGATCATGTTGAAGAGGGGAGATACCCTCGTAGGTATCTGAGTGGATGTGAGGGGTGAAGGTGTAGTCGGCTGAAGTGTCATTGTCAGTATAGTGAAGCATTTCGTGAATGAGGGAGAGCATGAGGAGTGGCTGGCTCACCTGGTCCCTCGAGGGGGTTGAACATGGATCCTTGAGGCGGTGGCATCTTTGCGATATGTTGAGAGCGAAGAATGAAATTCTGAATATTTTTGATTGATCTGAGAAGTGATTGATTCGAAAACTGTCGAGTCTATATACCCCTCTCGTGAAGCGTGATTTGTACCAGGAACCCTGTCGGAGATACCAACAACACCCCACACCAACATCGCCGAAGCCGATGCTCATCACTCTCCCAAAATAACCTGGTCCCTGGCCCCAACGGATCTCACATTCCTGTGTGGACTATACATTTTATGCGTTGAAGCGTAGCGCCGGAAGTAATCAAATATCCGGTTCCAGACACCGTGGGCAGCCTTACCAGGGATAGTGGACAGCGGCATCTCATAGCCGCAAGTGTAAGCACTAAAGCATGGAATCTGCGGGGGATATCCAGTACCTTTGGGACATCCGTTTGCTTCGGACGTCCGTGTGCTCCATCGTGAGGGTACTGGATGGAGCATAATGTTGGTTCTGCGCTGGTTAATCAGCGAGTCATGACGTCGATGGACGCAGAACGGAAGTCGCTGGTTTCCTCGAGACCGCCTGAGGGGCAGGAAATACGTGGGATACGAAGAACAGGTGGCGAGTAACGCGGGTCAAAAGAAACCCGCCTGACGCAGGAATCGAAGGGATTCACGACGGAATGATAATGCAGCTGGATCCATCGCCGTAGTTGTAGCTGACAATACGACGGGCCGCCATCCTTTCAAGTCTTTGGTGTTGGACAATGTGCGTGGGGGTGCATATCACGTGACTTACTTGCTCATCACACAGTGTATGGGACTTGCACGACTGGAACGCAGAGAAGCAGAAGATATCAAGCTGCCTATGCTTTCATTTGCTGTATCTTTCAAACAATTGTATGGTCGTGGTTGATTCATCCATGGCAGACCTCGGAGTCTTATCTCGTCTTCCTTACCTGCCCGGCCTCTTGGGCCGACTGAATCCCCTGCTACTCACAACCTTCGGATGCAACTCGTTCTGCACAAGCTCCTCTGTAATCTCCGACACCTCCTCGACCTCAAACTTCTTCTCGACTTTCATGCCCGCCTCCTGCTCGGCAATCGTCAATACCGCCCTCTTCATCAGCGGGTACAGCATGCGGGACTTGATTGCCTTCATTCCCGCGGCCGCGGGGCACGTGTAGAAGAAGAGCACGGGCGACGATTCCGCGCCGTTGTGCGTGTGAGTGTAACGGAAGAATGTGAAGCGGGGCTCGGTCTGCGAGATGGTGGACGATGTGAGCTCGGCGATAGTCGAAGGCGTCTGAGTGTCGTCAACTAGCTCGACCTTTTCCGTCTCAGGGTTGATTTTCTGTGATTAGTCAGTGGCGCTTCCTGACGCATGTGGATCAGCATGTACTCACCAGCATGGCGACAACCTTCTCTCCCTTTTGTACTCCCTCGAGCGCCGCCAGCGCATCCTCCCCCATCGGGATGTTCATCGTCTTGCTCAGGTGAATCTCCCTCACCCCCGTACCCCTCCCCTCTGCCATCTCCTTCCTCTTCACCTCCCCCAAGCTCCTCTCCTCCTCCGTCAGCGGGTTCTCCAGCTTCTCGTGCTTGTCATGCCTTTCGAACCCCTCCTTGGTCAGCTCCTCGGGCGTCGTCGCAAAGATGGTCTCGCGAAAGTGCTCCGACCCGAGCTCCCGCACGAGCGTCAGCCGCGTGCTCGCAAAAAGCATTTTCTGTCGCACGTGGGCCGTGTCGGGGACATAGGTGACAGCGAGGAGGTGCGGCGCGGCATCGAAGCGGCGGAGGATGACGTAGAGCGCGACGTCGGGCTTGATGTGCGATTGCAGGGAGGTGAGGTTCTCGGAGAAGGAAGAAGATGTTGCGTCGAGGGTCGCGAAGGGGGTGAGGGTTTCTTTCTCGATCGTGACGAGGAGGCCGAACTGGGATGGTGTCGATAGGAGGTTGTTGAATTGAGTCTGGAGCTCCTCAGAAGCTGGGAAGGACGGTCAGCTGGACTGGCGTTTGTCTGAAGACTTTAAGGATTACATACCTGTGATTCCAGACTGCATGATGGCGTTTTTCAATCTCAGACAAGGGCGAGATTGCCCTTTGCTGAGCGTTGCAGAGAATTTGTTGTAAAGGGGGAGGTGGTGAAGGAGGCAGGAATTGGAGGAGCTCGAGCTTCAGGAACGCGATGGTCGCAGGTGCGCGTGACGACCCCGCCGGGCTTGCGCAGCAGGCGGTACTCCGCCATTCCATCCTCATCAAACAGCGGCATCATCGGGTTCGGACGCCAAAAGACACCGAACGATGCGAATTCTTGTATTCAGGGCTGATGCCTTTGAATATTCCAGGAATTCTCGGTCGACATGGCGTCTGAGAGCGACGCTTGCCTTGCAACACCGTACCACGTCATTGCGAAGCGTCTCCTCAGCGCAGGTGTCAGACTATGGATAGATTCGACTTGTTGAGATTTTCTGGATTAGCCTCAATGTTTTGAGTTTCTGACACCGCTAACCCCTGTCATGCTATGCTCGAGCTCTCGGAAATCGCGATTGTTTCCTGCTGTAGCCCAGCGCGTTTGCCAGGCTTCACCCCTTGACGATAGCAGCTCTACACCCAGGCGAGGATGCCTCGACTCTCATTTTCCGAAAAGTCCGATCCCAAATCTTTGAAGCCGACCTGCGATTATCGCCCGTTATTCTCTTCCGGTTATTGATTCGATGTTTCGATAGAAAAAGCATCGTCGTACCAACGAGACAGACGGACCGTCGCAGGGAAGAGTGTCTACTTATCTTCAGCACAGCTGGCTGAGAGACTCTGGTTTTGTTGTCTCGACATGGCTTTCCATCAGGCACATTTCGTCAGTCAGACGCTACGTGCTCGCAACGTAATGTCTAACGTATTTGCATTCTCCTTGCTATATGTACATGATCCCTCAGCCGTCCTCATTGGCGATCACCTGGCTGCGTCTGTCGTTTTTGACTTCTGCCGTCCATCTTCCATGCCGCTCATGACCTCAGAGAGTTTGTTCCATAGGTTTCTTTGCCACCACTAAACCAGACAAGAAAACGGTTAGAATGAAGAACAGAAGAGACGCGGAAATGAAATGCAAAGAGTGAAGAAACCACGGCGATCATGGTCTATCGCAGCAGAACAAAAAGCCGCCCGTCAACAATCCCCCCTGGTCCTCTCGCGGCTCACTGCTGGTTCGCTCGCTCATCAAGGACGGCCGAGACTACCTCATGTCCCCCCCCCCCCAACAAACCCTCTAAACGGTCAAAAAGAACGCACGCACGCAAAATCAAAGAAAAACAAGAATCGGGCGATAACCCCTGAGTGCGTCAAGGCCATCAGCCGAGATCCCTCACTCCTCGTACTTGCCTCCTGTGAACTTCAAATTGCTGCTCTCCAGCCTCTCCTTGAGGTACTCGTAGACCGTGAAAGTGACGGCCTGACCGGGAGCCACGCGCATGATCCGTGGTGTGATACCCTTGTAAAAAGCGTGGAATCCTTCTTGCCTGCACGTCGTGTTAGCACCAAAACTCACTTGTCCCACGATTTTCTCCCCGACGTGGACCTACTTGAACATGTCACCCGCAATGATCGATATCCTCGTCCACGCCGACGTTCCCGGTTGGGCAGGCATCTTTTGCAACCGCGTCTTGATGGTATCGATGGGCGCGTTGCTCAGCGGGCCCATGGCGCCGCTCACCAGCCCGATGAGCGTCGTCTGCCAGCTCGGCAGGTTGGTGCCCTCAAACTGCGGCTGCGCGACCTTGAGCCACTCCTTGAAATACGAGTAGGCCGTGAAATTCACAGCCTGGTTGCTACCCTGCCGCAGCGCCGTGAGGCTCACACCGCGGTACAGCGCGCCGAACCCTTCCTCCTTGACAACGGTGTAGCAGGCGTGCGCGGCGTTGCGGTACTTGGGGACGTCGAGCGGATCGGCCATGGAATGGTGCTGCGCCTGGAGACGGATCTTGACGACCTCCATGGGGGTCACGACGGCGACGGCCTCGGTGACACCCGCGGCGAGACCGGCGAGGAAGGTGGCGCGGCCGGAGACGATGCCCGTGTTGGGGTCGGCGAGGAACTGCTTATAGGACTCGAAGGAGGTGAATCGGATGGCCATCTTGGGAACGATGCCGGTGAGGACGGCGCCGAGGCCTTTGTAGAGACCTAGAGGGGTTTCCTTCTGGATGATGGAAAGGCCGGTGGCGACAAAGCCGCGCTTGGGGGCGCCGGGTTGGCGTGCGCGGCGGGAGAGCTGCATGCGGACTTTAATTGTGTCTGCGGATGTTTTGTCAGAGCTTGAGGCGACGGGCGAATTTCAGTTGTGAGCTTTGACGTACCGAGCGGGTGGCAGACGAGAGCTTCCATCATGCCGGCTCCTCCTCCAGCTGAGGCGTGTTAGTGATGCGCCGCGATAGTGTGAGACGAGATCCTCGTACCGATCAAGTTGGTCGCCGCGGTAGGCGGCGCCTTGTTACCATCCGACGTACGAGGCATCTCGACGGATGTTCAATTGTATTTTTTTTTTTTTTTTTTTTTTTGTCGGTGTCGCGAATGGCCGCGTCTTGCGATTAATGTCGAGGATTGTACTTGAGTCTGACGTAGCGTTTCGCCGATGCAAGCCTCAGAAGCACGTGAAAGTTCGCCAACCACCAAGAAGATGAATGTCCCCTTTCTATTGACGGTCGCACGATAACCGATAAAGCGACCAGAGATGAATGAATTCAAAAACAGGGCAACGAGATGATTGGATCTGAGTTCACTCGAGACAAAAGTAAAAAGTCAAGAGAAGAGAGAAAACGAGCAATGACGAAAGAAAATCAGCTCCCTGAAGGGTACTCAACTGTCCAGATAACCGAGTTCCCGACGACTCGTGCTTCTCTTTCTTGAGTCACACGCCCCCGTGGAATGGTCTACCACGCGGCAATGGGGAGGGAGGGGCGCTGGCCGTTCGAATGGAAAAGCCTAGGCCGAGCTCTCTCTCTCTCTCTCTCCGCGTTTCTTCCTGACCTAGCATATGACACGCGGCGCACCCGTCGCGGTCGAGTGGAGAATAGTGTTCGGGACGGTAAGAGAACGGAAAGCAAGCAGCAATTGCAAGCTAATCCCGATCCTCGCCGCTTTGTTCAATCACGCTGCTGCGGGAGAACGTGGGGGTGTTTTTGGTTCCGCGGTGTAGGTAGGTCAGATAATATGGGGAAGAATAGACAGCAGAAGAGAGGTAGGATGGATTAGGTGTGTGGCTTGCTCCGTATTGTTGTGCCGAGAAAAGGGTCTCCAAAGTCTAATCAGATCGGCATGTGAAGAACGGAGGGGACGATGACGGTGGGAAGATGGGGGCAAGGGAAATAAAAAAGAAAGCGCTGTCTGTTTATGATTTCAATACAAAGGATATACAGTTTTGACTTTGCAATCTCGGGTAAATTTCACTCTGGAATCACTGAGATGCGGTACCTCGGAAAACGATCGTAGACCGCAGAGCAGAGGCCCAAAAAAGGGGTGGCTTTTACGTATTTGCCGTGGCTGTCGGACCTGGCTGTGCCCCCCGTACCCGTATCATGTATGGATGGATGGCTCACGTGGGGAGGGGAGATTACAGGGAGACCCGCGGTATAAAGCTGGGGCAAACTGCGGATATGAATGGTCTGTAACGATGTGTATGTGCAGATCATTTTGTATATGATTTTGTATTTGACTCATTCCACGTCGCCACAAGAAGAACTGTGCTGCGAATGAACGTAGCATCCGGCGTCATTCGGGCAGACGGATCCCCAGGATTCGGGGCTCCGGACCTGCGACGGGGGGGCTGCAGCAGATGCCGGATTGGGAAATCCACCACAATCCACGAAACTCTCACACCCTCAGCATCTGATGTATTCAAATGCAAAGTCTATCGCGCTCGTCAAAACCCCAATCGTCCTACGAAGCAACACTGGCCAAAGCCTCAAGCATGTGCAAATCCGGGGGTCGATGCAAGGCTGAAGCTTCTGCCGATCGTGAGCCGAAGCGTTTTTGCGGGGTAGCCGACGTCAGATAACCCTAACCCCCATCACAGAGGACCGAGGCATCCCAAGGAAGAGGGTCAGCTGGTTGTTTTTGTAGAATGCAAAACAAGCTGAACGGTGGAAGAACCAGTGTCGCAATCTCAGGAATATGCTAGTGTGATCCGCTCGCTTTGTTGGCTCTCGCCAAAGCTGGGGGCCGGCCTCGACAGCTCGGTAGTTGCCGAAACCTTGCCGAGGTACTACTAGCAGAGCAATCTTCCGCCCATGATGCTCTCCGGCGTCGCAACCCCCGATGCTGCTGTTTCTGACGATGACTGCATGGCCATCGCTTCCGCTTTATTCCGCTGGTGATCCCATGCAGCTCTGATAGCCGCACTGACAGGTCCAACTTCCCACGGCGAGACACGGCGACCCCGGCGTGGTCAGGGCCTGTCAACACTGGTACCGCCTTGCGCAAGGATAGCTGAGACAAGATACGGAGACTGCACAATTCCCTTCACGTGCTTCTCGTCATAGGCTGTTTGTGAATGATGTAATATGTTCATGCCCATTCTGGTCTTTGCTATGTAAATATGCGCATCCTGTTTTATCCTTTTCCCTTTTGAAATTTAAAACATGTTCATTTCCAAACGCCGGTTTCATGCAATACCGCGCCATGCCCGCCCAAACAACCTCCCAAAAATAAGTTGCCAAATATGGTCCATCAAAACTCGCAATGTCAGATGGTATCTCGAAATCAAGCGATACAAAGACAGACCGAGCCTGCTTCCAAAACAAGAAAAATAAAAACGCCCCATCATGATGGCGTACCTCGCTCCTCGTAGACCTCCCCTTCAAAGCTGTACAGCCTCACCTCCCCATCTTCACTCCCCGTCGCCATCCGGCTGTCGCTCAGCCCGACGCAAGTCACCGGGCCCTTGTGGCCCGTGAAGCTCCTCTCGCACTTGCCGCTCCTCGGCTCCCAGATCTTGGTCATGCTGTCGTTGGCGCCCGTCACCACCCGCAGCGTGTCGCCGACGAGCCCCCAGACACCCTCGACGTGGCCAAACATGGAGCGGATGCACTGTCCCGTCGCCGTGTCCCACAGACGGACGGTGTTGTCGAGACCGCCTGTGAGCATGTAGCGCGGCGGCAGGGGTCGGTTGGAGGAAGGGCCGAAATCGGGCCCGTATGCTGTGAGCGTCACAGACTCTGACGGCGAGACGGAGCGGTTCGATCGGTTCGAAGACGTGTCGTTGTGATCCGCCGACTCGACCTCGTCGGGCTCAAAATCTGGAGGCATGAGGAGAACTTGCTGCACTTGTCCCACGTGACCGACAAAGGTCTTGATGCAGGTCTTGGAGTCGAGATCCCAGAGCTTGACCGTGAGGTCGTCACTGGCCGAGAAGATGGTGCGGGAGGCAGAGTCGATCCTCACGTGGTTGACCCAGTCAGTGTGCCCACGCAGAGTGCACAGCTGCTTTGTCTCAAAGTTGAAAATCTTGACCTGGTGGTCGATCGATCCCGACGCAAGCCGGCAGCCGTCAAAGTGTACGCTCATCACACCCTCGGTGTGGCACTGCATGGTTCGAAGGCACTCTCCAGTCCGCCAGTTCCAGATCTTGATGGTCTTGTCAAAGCTGCCGCTGATCAACTTGGACTCGTCAAACTGCAGCGTTCGCACAGGGCCAGCGTGGCCGCGCAGTGTGCGGATGCAATCGCCCGACTCGATATCCCAGATCTTGATCGTCGCATCGTACGAACCAGTCGCCATAATGTTGTGCTCAAACTGGAGACAGAGTACGCCGTTGTCATGCCCCTTGAAGGTCTTGATGGAGCAGCGCCCCGATTTCCAATTTCGGCCGACCTTGAAGCGTTGGCGGTACAGGTCCTTGAATCTTCGCTCGACTTCTCGTTGGGACTCGGTCGATGCGATTTTCGGTCTCTTCGCAGCGCTATCGTCACTGTCCTCAAGAGGACGCTTGGATGCTGCCGGCACTGGCCGTTCCGTGATCGGATCAATAATTTCGGTAACCTCTCGCGGAGTGGGTTGTCTATGTTGTTTCGTCCATGCCGCCAACCTCTTCCTCTCCAGCAACGGAAGTCCCCATCCGCACTTTGTGCATTTTCGATCGATATGCTGCTCGCACATGCGATGCCAAACAACGTTGTCGTCCGCTAGAGCCTTCCATCTGTGGCTGACCTGCGCGGCTTTGCATAGCGATACGGTATCGAGGCTTTCGAGGATCTTGAAGGAGAGTTCGGTAGGGAGGGCGTCTAGAAAGTCGATCTTGAGCTGCTCTTGGACTTCGCGGGAGATGGTGGAGAGTTGAGGGAAGCAGCATTGTGTGACAATACCCTGGAGCATGATGGCGCGGTGTCGGGCGGGAGCGGCGGAGAAGAGGGACCATACGGTGGTGATGGCGGATTGATCGGCGGTGGACAAGCTGCTGAGGTTCTACAAAGTGTTAGTGAGTGGATACGAGTATCGTTGAACGTGCGAAAAAGTCTTACCGATTGAAGAGAACCCATCTTTTCTTCATCGTTCACTCGGCGGCATTTGCCATCCGGGCGATGACGATAGCAGTATTTTGAGTTTGTGTCTTTGTTCCTCGCAATGAGCGGCATCGTCAGGGCCATATCGGTGCCTTCCTTGCCGATCGGTGCGTAGATCTTGGGGATGTGATCCTTCAGAAAGGGCTGCACCGACTTGCCCACGAGCTCCGAAGACGGCATCTTCAAACGGGAGTCGTCACCGCCCTCCTGCGTTCCAGTGCGCCTCCTATCGCAGTTATCTCGGAGCGGTTGTTGGGCTTCGTAATGATGTTGTTGATGGTCGATGTGAGTGTGGTCGTGATCGTGATGATGGTCGCATGTTTGTTGAGACTCGGTGCCTTCGACAGATACGCCGTCGGTTGAGCTGCCAAGATACGGCGTCAAAGGAGGTGAGATGGCAGCGTGGGCGCGGGCAGGGGTGTGATCGACATGGTCATGATTTAGGGCGTCGAGGGCCCGGTAGCCGTCAGTGCGTGTGAGAGCGTCCATGGCGGTCTCTCGCTCAAGTTGGGCGATGGAGTGAATGAGATTGAGCCCGACGGTATCCAGATTGTTAGGTGTCCAGGAGAGGACTCATCGGAGATGGTCAAAGTTGTGTACGGAGAGGCGATGCGAGTGGTTGTGATTTGCGAAAGAAGGTCAAGAAGAAGCAAGAAAGGACCCAGACAAAGAAAAGAGAGTTGGCGCAGACCGTCAGAGGTGTCTTCGATGCGGCTTTGGCGATCTAGGTGGCGTGATGCAAATGTCTCGGGTCGGTGACAGGGTTGGAAGAGATGGGTAGGTTTCGCGATGCGATGCGATGCGGTGTCGCGACTGGGAAATGAGATTTGCTTTGGTGATGGCGAGCGAGAAGAGGCAAAGCACGTCTTTTGGGTGGCCACACCGGATACCGTCAGGATTGCTACCAGACCCAGCAAAGTCTGGGGTGACTTTTCCAGGGACCAGCTCCCACGCAAAAAGTCGCCCAACACAGAGTGACGAAGGCTAATAGCAGCTAATGGCAGCCCTGGGCGATAGCCCCGCTTATCGACAGCGATCACTGCCACTGAGCGGCTCGCGGCTGTCGGTGGGTGAAGTCGAGGCTCGCACAGCCGATGCCTGTAAGGTGCGAATAGCTCTGGGCCGCGTGATCGAGCAATTGAGGAAAAGGATAGACAAAAAGTCTCTGGAGCTTGTTCTCTGCACAACATGCATAGGAGGTTGAAAAGAAGAAAAGCCACTTGCTGATGGCCCTCACCGGTCTTTCATATGCATGTCGTCTGCGTGTTCAATGCATGTACAAAGTGACCTACATACTGCCAGTCGGACACATCCTTTCAGCGGTATCTAGCGGCTCACTCCCTGGCGCTCAAAGTCGCCGAGCCCCCGCTTCCACTGACACCGACCCTGCCCCGGACTCGCGAGCATACAAGTAAGCTTCGATCTGTCTCTGTGTGCCTGTCCCATCTTGACGCACGCCAATTTGATCGCAATGCCATCAATTCTGCCCTGTATTGCCTCTTATGTTTTTCCTGAGCACCAGGCGCAGGACGGCGCCTAGCATCTTCCGTCTTGACTGATGCCTTCTGGGCCTGCGATGGCGTAATGGTTCCACAAGGCCCCGACGACCCGAGACACTTACCTAAGAAAGTCCGGAAGTCGGGTCTTGGTCGCCGCACAATGTATCTTTTGTGTGATCTAGCACGGTATCGGGACTTTTGCAGTACCATCGATAACGCTCAGAGACTTTGGATGCCCGACAAGGTTCACATCGCGACGACAGTCAACGCCTTCACCAAGTCTCCAGAAATTAGCTGATCGGATACGAGCACCTGGATGTCTAGATTGTGCTCGCCTATCAGTTCAACCTCTGGTTCCAACGAAAGAAGATCCGTTCGATCGGCGATTTGCTGATTACGAAGGGTATCGTGCCACAGCCCTTGGCAGATGCATCATTCAGTCCGTCGACTTTCAGGTGCAAGGTTGATGGAGACTTATCACTGGCTCGACGACACCAACGAACGAGTCCAGCCTCGACATGGTTCGGGTCGTTCAGGTTTCTGTCGTTTGACACGGCGCCCCATCCCGACAGCTTGGGAGACGGGGCTTTCCCGTGCTCCGCAGAATTCCACCCCATCGTGAGAACCTTGCACGCTATCACCTAGCTCTGCAGAGGTCTGTACAAGCGGGGTGATACCCTCTACTTCTATGTTCAGTTTTGATTCAACGATTTCGTAGTATACTAATGAGTGAAAACAGCTACTCTCGATTCTAGAATGAGCCTGATTCCAGCACAAAGTCTAGACAGATATCCAAGTAGCCATGGCCGTGTTCGAACCTTGTGTGCATCCAATTGCGCCTCTCCAGGACGGCATGCGACCAGCTGAACCACATCACAACAAAAAAAAAAAAGAAAAAACGCATTCTCTCCCGTCATACGGCTTAGCAAAGTCTTAGATCATCCAGCATAATGAAATCGGGACTCCTTGACATAGGCGTCGTGGCAGGCTGGAAAGTGATGCTCCACTTGCAACTGGTGATATGAGTGTGACAGCTGCTGGCACCAAGGTGAGGCAACAAAACGCAGAACAAGACACCATTGCTCATCCGGTCCATCGTTGCAGGTTTTTCGTTTATTTTCCTCTTGAAGTAACCGCTTCTCTGTAGCCATGTTTTGCTCTGCTCCATTTCTCTCGATGTTGCTCCTCTCGTTTCCAACCTCTTTGCGTTGATATATCTCCGGTCCTCCAAACACCACCCCAGTGCAGACTATTGGTTCATGACAAAGTCATGGCGCATTCGGACACTTCAGCAAAGGGGTCTGAGAAAGATGACAAGAATCCAGTCCCTGCTACCTTGAGTTTCGGCTCCAATGACGATTTTACTCTCCGACACAAAACGGCCACCAAGACAGAGTTCAAGTTTGAAGCGGCTGATATCGAGGAGTTCAACAAACACAGCCACAAGTTTGATGCCTACCTTATTGCGTCGAAGCCTCAAGGAGAAGCTTCCTTGCCCGCCAATACAGCACGGCTCGTGCTGCGGGTTTTGGTGAACCGAGGGGCTTCGTTGCTCCCCGAACCCGGCAGACAATGCGGCGTAATGTGTTCATCGACACATCAGGCTTATTTTTTTTCTTGCGGGTCCACGGTTCTGCCGTTCTACTCAGCTGAGCGTACGCTGAGCCCGCTTCGCCCGCACTGGAAGGGATACACCGATTTGGTGATCAGGCCTGAGGCATGGACGCAATGGAGCGTTGACAGTATAACGCGCACCAATGCGATCTCGGCTTCAAAGTTGAGCTTGACACCGTGGCTTCAGCTGCCAATTACGGATGGAGTGTCAGTTCCCTCCAAAGAGTACTCGTTTAAGGTGACATTGAATTTACGATGCTCTGCCCACACCATGATGACTGAGCCGAAGCCCTCAAACGGATGGGGTACACCAACAACCGCGATAAACTCTCGTATTTCGTCACATGGCTAAGGCCCTCTGCACCGACCAACTTGGCATGCCGGTGGTCGTCACTTTTCGATCCCGCGAGCCCCCAGAAACGCAAGCACAAAGAAGCGGCAGCTGCTCTTCTTCGAGGACTTGACCCAACCCAGCTCAAGTCCACTCAGGCCCTGAGCAACCTCCCCAATGGGGCGTTCTTTTTGGCGGGATGCCCAGGAGCTGGCAAAACGAAATGGGCACTTGGTGTTGCCACGCTTCTGCGGCTGGGAGATTCAGCAGCACGCGTCCTCTACCTATTGGATATCAATTCCTCGCTGGACAATGTGACGCGCCGTATGGGCCAGACCCTACATGCCATCCGGGCCGGCTGGCCAGCTGTGCGCCTGCCATGCTGGAAGTACAGCGAGGTTTCAACGGACGAGTTAGCTGTAGAAGACGAGATCAGCCACTGTGATTTCCCTACCCACTTCCACGAGATGATTGCACATTTTCGGCCACGATTCAAATGGCCAAGTGAGGACGTCGGCAGTGATGCTGTTGAACGATGCGCCGAACGTGAGCACAACTTGGAAGCTATCTTCAAAGACACCTAGACCGTGATTGCCAGCCTTCGCCAGAGACAACAGGTCGCATCCCTAGACGAAGTCGCGCTCATGTGGCTTGCCCGTAACCGACTGTACCACTCACCACTCCTTTGGATTGTGGAAGCCGTATGGGAGTCATCATGGCGGACAGTCGCCAGCCAAGATCCTTTGCAAGACGGCGACGCCGAGTCCCTCAAGGCAATCAATTCACCGGCAAATTTGGACAAGACCAAGGTGCACTGCCGCCGTGTGCAGGACCTCTACGCAGACGTCTTGCGTCACTGTCCGTTCATAGCAGCGACCCCCGTCGCCGCAGCGCACGACGCACTGGCCGCGACTTTCCAGCCTGACGTCGTTTTCCTGGACGAGGCAGGGCACGCCAGGGAGCTTTCCGCGCTGATACCAGCTGCTTGGTACCCGAAGGCCGCCCTCATCTTCCTTGGAGACCATCGCCAGGCGACGCCATATTCTGGATATGATCACAAGTTCAGCAAACAGCTGAAGATCTCTCTTCTCGAAAGAGCTGTCAGGCATGGTAAACACCAGGGAGAGCTCTTGGTCAATCATCGAGCATATGGCGACTTGCACAGGCTGCCGTCGGTTCTCTTTTACAGCAGTAGGATGACCTCCCGGCGTGATGCCTCAATGCTTCCGACGTCAGTCCGCAGCATCTGCCATTGGCTGAACAACGTTGGAACGAACGTCGTTCCCCGAAGGAGGCGACAACCGCGTTTGCTTGTGAACCTGGGGGACTCCCGTTGAGAAGCGAAGGAAGGCTCGCGCAGCGCTTACAATGACGCACACCGCAAATGGGCGTTGCATCACGCACGACAGCTCCTGTCGTTTTCCTGGTTCGCCTCAGCCAAGCACGCCGGTCAACCTGGTAATATCCTCATCTTAACGACTCACAAGGAGGCCGAAAAGATGTACATACAAGCGATCAAGAGCTGGAACCCTGGTGAGACAGCGCGCGTGTCGGTCTGCACAGTCGACAAGGCACAGGGGATGGAGGCGGACGTTGTCATTCTCGATATCGTAAAGTCGACCGCCCACGCGGACGATCCGCATCGCTTGTGCGTGGCTCTAACCCGCGCGATCCAGGGCGAGATTATCCTGATGAGCGAGAAGATGAGCAGACGGATGGGGACCACAAGGGGAATAGAATCCCCCGTGCACTTGAGTTATGTCTGGTCCCACTGCGAGGCGAACGGGCAGATCTTGTCGACTTCAAGCTCACTTATCAACATGGGAGAGATGATCCGCGATCAATACAAGCAAAATGCCAAATCAGGCGCGTGTCAGATCTGTCTCCGAGAAAAGTGCGCGGCAATGGGTCCTTCCGGTGCGAAAGGAGTACCGCCCGTGCAGGCGTTCAAGCACGTTTCGGTTACCTCTTCGTCCTCGAAAGACGCCGATCTGCGCTGTGCGGCCCAGGATCATGGGAACGCGAGGAATGAACAGATCGAGGATTGTGTGCCTGGTTCGCCGCCGAGGAAGATGCTGAAGGTGTCCTGAGCAGCGCTCCAAGCTTCATCCGGGGACACATGCGACAAGAGCTCAAGTTGAGAGGCCAGTTTGCGTCATCATCTTTGACCGAGCTGGTCCTTGCTCAATTGTACACATCGCTATCATCTTTCACCTTGCTATTCACGCAACGCGAGACGAAAGCGTTCATCAGCGTAATTAAAGGTACCACTTTGCTGGCCGGAGCTCAAGCTCCGAATGTCTCGACCTTTAAAAGGCAATCCGAATCGACAGATGTAAGTGGTATCGCGGAACCTAACCCAGATGAGCGAAACCAAACCACTGACGGTCCCCGTCTGTATCCATTGATCGATTTGCGCTATGTCTCAGCGCCGTCTTTTCTTGCTTCTTTTGCGATGGTGCGTCCCCTTTTTTTGGTGCTCTGCTTGTATGTATTGATGATTCATGGAATCGCATGGCGTCATGGAAAATGGAACGGAGCGAAGCGCTAAGCTTGACGTTGCGCAAGGGTGACGATGGCAAGAGCTCGCGTTGCAAAGGGATGATGGAAGGGGAAGAAACGTCGATGACCGCATAGATTGGACATTATATATAAGATGTCAATTAGTTCGCCGTAGATGTGACATTGGGTTTGAATCACATCTCATCAATTTCACATTTCGCACTAAGCTCCCTCACCACTTGCACCAGACTTTACCGCTCAAAACCCGGTCAACACCACCACAAACCACCCAAAATGTCCAACGAGCTCAACGACGCGCCCTCTGGCGAGTTCTCCGAGAACTCTTACGTGTCCCGTTCTGGACACAAGAACGAGGAGATTCCCGTTCAGTCCGACCAGGACATTGTCGAGGACCCCATTGATCCCGCCAAGGCCGACACCGACGCGCAGCTCGGTGAGTTTTGTCCGCTCTCTCCTCTCACATGAACGATTTAGGGTTCGACGTGGAACGGTGGTCTCAGTCGAGACTCTTGGAATTGTCTTGAGATTCACAACACACACAAACACATGCACACGTGTACTAATTGATTGGTGGAACAGAGCGCGACGACAACGATGCTATTGACAAGAGCAACATTCTGAATGAGCGTACTCGCCACGCGAAGCCCATGGAGTCATACCGTGAGCCTGGTGACGAAGAGGGCCTCCCCGTCGAGGACGGAACCAGCTCTACTGACCGGGTCAAGCCCGAGTAAACACTTGGAGAGATGAAGATTGGATTGCGTTAAGCTAGGCGTTTTCTGTGGTAGCTTTTTGGCAATATTACTCTGATACCCTTACCTGCGATAATGTTCTTGTGATGTGTCGGAGATTGCGTCTTGGGCCTGAATGCGGAAAATGAACAAATCGGGGATTGTGATTGATTGATTGTCGTGGTCGAGACGCGTCGACGGATAATGTGGCAGACCGACAAACTGCGCGCGTGCGCGTTAAATGTGACAAGTCAACGTGTTTTCGATAGAGTTTCGAGCACATGCGACTATTTTTGAGTGTTTTTCTGCCATAAGTCCTATCATGGTATGCTCTGATGTCAAAAACCATCACGTGCAGACCAGTTCGCGGAGTTGAAGAGTCCAGACCGGGCCATAACGGGAAACATGGCGGGATTTACAAGTCAGTTGGACGGACTTTGTACTTTTACATAAAGTTATTCATGGGCTGTAGTTGTGTTCGGCTGATCATGCCCAAAATAGTTGAACCTGAGCCTACAGTTGAAAGCTCACGACAGCCTCTTGAGTCGCCAAGTAAGACACTCAAACTCTATCGTCGACCATCGACCCTGTCGCCACGTAACTACGTGCGGACTATGAGAATGACTGAACGTAATAATGACCTGCAGATTGCCTAATCCTGTCATAGGATTGCCACCTAGCCTCGCCCGGTGACAACTATCCGCGAGTGAACTTGTCGTCCGCTCCCTGCTCGCCCAGTGTCTCACCTTGTTTGGTCATTCCGACAACTATACCACCAGAAATCAACAGGTGCCTCCCACGCGACGGTATGCTCGACAGCCCTTCCCGCATTGAAGCATACCCCGGATCACGGTATAGTTTCCCTTTTGGGAACCCTCGGCCGTTGAAGGTCTCTCATCAAAGACATGTCGATAGCTGCGTTCCCTATGGGATTTACCACTTGTATGGGAGGTTGCGCCCGTTTTTCACTCATCCCTCTGCGGCATTTTTACCTCTTCTACCAAACCACAGGGAAAGACTTTGAGCAAAAGGCCCGACGAGCTGGATTCCAATGAGCTCTCCTTCTTTCTTCTTGAATCCTGCTGCCTAAATCCCAGTTCCCCGGATTCTCTCCAGTTTTTGCCCCAGAGGAGAAAGACGAAACAAAGAAACCCGCTTCGAGGTTACGACAATCCCACAAAGAGATAAACAAAGAGACACTGTCCTCTGATCGGGCGCAGCAAAGGGAAGAGCGTACCTTCTTTCCAAAGCACGTCGTCCCTCCTATGATGGCGATAGAGTACCAACTACCTCCACCGATTCACTACCGCCATTCACAAGACTCCATCGACAGCTACTACTACTACCATCCGCAAGCCTTTCAACCGCAATCGTCCTCCCTCACGGCCGTCGCGTCCACGCCAGCTTCGCTGAGCCGGGCGTCGACGCTTCAGGGCCACAACCCCCACAACACCCCGCTCGAGGACTTTAACCTCGAGGACCTCGAGCTCCTGAGGGCGCAGAAGCGCCGCGGCAGCGATGACAGCACGGCCAGCGCCAGCACGGCGGTGAGCTCGCCGGACACGGCGAGCACGCAGGGGCTCTACTGCCGGGACGAGGAGGAGGGGCGGTTTCGCGAGTACGGGCGCGGTGACGACGATAGGTTCGCCGACCCGGAGAAGAGGAGGAGGACGGTATGCTACCAGCTGACGGCGTGGTTCATCGCCGTGATTATCGTGTGCACCATCATCGCGGCGTGCCTGTCCAAGGTGATGATCGATTCCAAGAAATCGGACGAGCCAAGGGCGCAGCAGCAGGAGGAGGAAAAGGCGGAGGAGAAGGCGGAGCAGTTGAGCAAGCTCAAGGCAATACTCGCGGCGATGGTGAGTGGGAAGCTTTAACGATGGCTCGTGGAGGATATACCCTTGGGTGATCAAAAATCCCAGAATCTGAAAAAGTTGGGGAAAATGAGGAAACGAGGGGGGCAAATATCGGCAAGGTTACGCACATCGGGCACAGTTTTCGTATCTGGAATTAAAAAAAAAACCAAACGGCAAATGACAAGTCAACGTATACAGATTTATTTTTCTAATGGTCTACGAATCTACGAACTATCAATACACTACTCACTATGCGCTCCCATTCTGCGTTCTTCGTGGCTTGTCTCTCGGCATCGCTTTTACCATAAAGATCAAAGCACAAGCGAGCGGTGTGAGGACGATCCAGGCGAGGTGGCCCCCGAGGATCTGTCTCTTCACACCGACGGCGTAGACGGCAGTGGTGACACCAGGCACGATGGACCTGATGCCACTGCTCACGGTCATGGCGACGGCGTTGAGCGTGCCCAGCACATTGTTGCTGGGTGCTGCGTCATTGAGAGCCAGCTGCGTCGCGGTGAAGGCCATCGACACGCCGGGGCCCACGAGCGCCACCACGGAGCCCACGATCCAGAACCACACCATGGCCGACGTGCTCCCGTTCTCCTGCCCTTCGCGGAGCAGCGTGTTCACGAGAGGATACAGCAGGAAGAAGACGGGGTAAAAGATGGCGCAGATCCACATGACGCCCTTGGTGCCGACGCGGGCCTGCAGGGGCGGGAAGACGAGGAGGAGCCAGAGGGCTTGCGAGGCGCCCTGGACCGCCATGTAGATGGAGATTTGGAGGGGGCTAAAGGACATGCCGCCGAGGTTTGTGGGCGTGTACAGAACGACGGGGAGCAGGGCGGTGAAGGCAAAGGCGAGAAGCATCGTGTGGGAGTAGGTGAGGAGCACGGTGGGCACCCCAGGGGCGTGAAGCAGCCTCCAGAAGCCCATCTGGGCGGCTGGAATTCCCGCCTCGTCGCCCGAAGTCTGATCGCTCGCCTGAACCTCCGCAACCTGACTCGCCGCCGTGCCGTTCTGCTTCTTGCGAGCGTCTGGGTCGCGGTCGTGGTCCTCCCCCTTGTGTAGGGTCTCGGGGAGGAAGACAGCGTTGAGGATGGCGGCCGAGAGGGCAAAGATTCCGGGGATCACGCCGGCCAGGGCATAGGGGTATCTCTCTAGGAACTTGCTGCCGCCAAAGACACCGGGGTACTGCTCGACGGGGTCTGCGAGCGCGCCCCCGATGAGTGGGCCGACAAAGATGCCAATATTGCCGGCAAAGGCGAAATAAGAGTAGGCTCGAGCTTGGGAGATGCCTCCTTCGCCTTGGTTCTGGGTCACCTCGGCGATGACGGTCCTGATGATGAGGGTCGATCCGCTGACGGCACCAGCGAGACACCTAAAGGCGATCATCTGCGGGATCGTCTGCGCCAGGCCAAACAGCGCGGGAGCAATGCTCATACCGAGAAGCGAGTACAGCAGAATGGGCTTTCTCCCAACCTTGTCCGACAGGCGGCCCAGGGGCAGCAGCATGACCATCTGCGTCATGGAGAAGAGGGACTCGATCAGGCCCGAGTACAGACCGACATCAGCGGGGGGCAGATTTCCATTATGGGAAACCATCTGCGCAATGTACGGGAAGATGGAGAAGAAGGCGATGGGCTCTGTGACACGGGCGTAGCAGAGGAGAAAGAGCTGGAAGCCGACAGAGTGAAGCTTGGAGGGGGCGGGTCGCCGGAGAGTCTCGATGTGAGCTTCGGGCTGGGGCAGGAATGTCGAAGCTTCGGTATCGCCATCCGGGGCTAAGGCTCCCGCGAGAAGGGGTGTGGTTTCTGAAGCATCGCGAGGCTGGGCTGAGCCGTCACGAGAGGCGGACCTGGACGCTGCTTGTTCGGAAGCCATGAAGGGCGCAATTGGGTTTGCGAGGACGCGTCAGTTAGAGAGACGACGTACCAGCAGCGGGATCCCAGGGACGCGCTGTTCTTCACGGATATAGTCACAGGGCAAAAGCAATTCAACGACGACGATCAGGAAAAGGTTCCTCATGATGGGATGGGCGGCATTTCTCGGCTTGTTTCCTTGGATGACGCTCACTATCGATAAAGTACCTGCGCTTATCCGTTTCCGGAAGCCACCCCTGTTTTTGTGGGGCCAATGAAGCCTCCCCCTTGAACGACGCGAAATCGAAAGCGAAATCGAAATCTCCCCAAGTTTGATTGTCGTGACCAGGCAGATCCATCGTATATCGACTGTCGAACGGGGGGAATCAGGATGATCACTGCTCCTCCATTTTTCTAAATGATCTGTTGTCTCCTCCGACGTCGCCACGCTTTCGACGGCTGATCTTCAAAGCGAGCACCCCGACGAGGATGAGAGCTGAAGCACCGCCTGTTGGTTATTAGCAGGTGATCCACAGACAAATGACAAAAGTGAGTGAGAGGGGGATCCGAATTACCTGCTGCGCCCAGCGTGATGCCCGCTGCAGGAACCCGTTGCGCGTCTCCTGCGGCTACTTGCTCGGCTCCGGGTGTCGGTATCGGTGTCTCGCTCGCGATCCCAGACACAAGTTCGGCAACCGTCGCCGTCGTTCGGATAGACGTCAGGAACTCGCTCAAGGAGCTTGTCTCGGTAAGCACGGCTGCCGTGGTGGACGGATCGTTGGGTGTCGGTGATGGCGCAACGTTAGCCTCCGAGGTTGCAATTCCTCCCGACGTCGACGAGGCTCCTGGCACGGCGTCGATGATGTCGGTGACCCTGCTAGTCGATGTCGTTGTCCTTGATGATGACGGGGACGATGTCGACGGGGACGGTGCTGGCGGAGATGGTGCCAACAGGGATGATGTCGACGAAGACGATGGCAGAAGAGTTGAAGTGGCTGCGGCACCGCCTCTAGGCGCTGAGCTCGTCAGGGGCACATCGTCAACGATGGCATGAGTGAGTGTCACGAGGTAGCCGCCTGTGATGTTCTCGACAAGAATATTCATTTCGCTGTCTTGCGAGTTTTGACGCCTCTGCGCGGCTTGGCCCCCGTCTTGGCCACCTCTGATGATAGTCAGCCTTTCAATGTCCACTCAGTGCATGTTGATCATCTTTTGCGCGGGTGACCAAAAAGGAAAAAGAAAAGAAAAGGAAAAAAAAAAAACTCACCGGAGATGCATGACAACTGCGCTTTGCTCGGATTACACTTTCTGGATGAGACTCTGAAGGCTTGTTCTCGGCATCACCCTGCAAGTCGGAGCGGATTAACAGAATCGATTATCAGGTACCAGACCCGTGACAGAATGAAAACAACAACCAGCAACCAAACGAATGACAATCAGTGCGAAAAGAAAATCTCAGTCCAGCTGTAGGGACGAAAGAAAAGCCCAGATAACAGAAGCATTCTCCTGTCGCGTACGGGCACAACAGCCTATTAAAGGCATCTCTGAGGGAGGACGATTGTCACCCTCCGTCGCGGTGGTTTCAGCCATCCAAACAGCAAAACAGAAAAGAAAACACGGCTAAATTTAGCAAGTCGAACGTGTTTGAGGATAGACGGGTTTGTTTTACCTGCCAATCGCTGTCTATGGGGTATTCGTCTCTGCCCGCCTAGTGTGAAACTCGGCCGAGACGGTCGCCCAGTTTCAGCGGGCACAATAGTATTTCTGGCTGGCAAGCAATTGCCACGCCGGCAGTGACTTGCACCACCAAAGATGCGGCGACAGATGTAAAAGTTCAAATCCAATGGTGAGATTACACATATGGCATAATCGTCCTTTCGTAACCACGTTGAGATTGAGAGTTGACACATGCAGGAAAGGAGGCTTTCGCGTCGGCCTAGATCTGGCACTGGACGAGGTGTGGATGTGTGGGGGTTACATGCAGGAAGCAGCCCCTACCTTCTTCAAGGGGATTCCAGAATTCAGGGGCTTGAGGCGGAGGCGATCATTTCTGCGTTATCGACTGGATATCAGCCACAGCTATGACTATGGCCGAGTGTAGTAATTTGGGGGGGCTGTTTGGATCCTCACCCTTGGGTATCCGATTGCCAAGGGACGCGAAACGCCTCGAGTCTGGCTGCATGTTTTGCTGGCTATATATAGTGTGGATTTATTGTCTGGGCTATTATGACATCATCACTATATCTTATCTATACTTGATCAAGAGCCCAGGAGCCAGATTCCATCAAGTTTGCTGGTGTGGTCCCTCACTGTAAATTTTTGCACCAGATGATGGCTTCTATCATCAGCTTATTTTACCATCTCAACGCACCTCAATCAACTTCCATTTGGCGAGTGCATCACAGAGACAAGAACACGGCATGGTAATATCGCTGATCTGTCATCTGAACACCTGCATCTCGTAGTGTTTCCGTAACGTCGCGCAATGTCGTCGCCCAGCGCAGATGATGAGTACAGGGTAGCTCAACACCAGTCGGATGTAACCGCGCAGCCAGCACCGTAATAGACGGCGATCCATCAGAAGCGCGTTCTGCCACGCCGTTTCGAGCCAAGCCCGTTAGCGTCGTCATCCATCGTCGAGAAACAGCTGCGTTCAGGGACAGTCGAGATTCAATTCTTGAATCTGTTTGCAGAGGCGCAAAGACAACCCCATTGAGAGGGAGAGACACTCGGGTTCAACCTCTTCCCGTGATCTGCCATCTCACCACGCCTCGTCTTCTACTTCTCGTCACTCCTTTCTTTGGTCCCTGGCCCTGTTCCGGGACAGACCACCCCTGCCTCCCAGTCCTCATGCGCTGAGCGATCCGATCTGACATACTGCCCCCCCATTCCCTCCTCTCGCACCAAAGGGCATCTTCTCATTCTCTCTGCTTGACGTTGCAAGCGGCCCTTCACAATGGCTACCTGGCGGGCGAACCGCCGCCGCCTCAACATCATCGTGGCCATCTGCGGCGCCATTCTCCTCCTCACATACCTCCGTGGACGAACGACCGACAGCACCTTCGCTGACCGCATCGAGCAGCAGTATGAAGCACGGAAGAAGGCAGCAAACAAAGCGGCACCGCAGAGGCAGCTCACAGCGCAGAGCGTCAGGCCGCTGACGGGCGACGATGACGTAGAGCTGGTCGTGGCGAGCATGAAAAAGGACAACGTCACCTGGCTCAACGACTACCTCCTCGACTGGCAAAAGTCCATCTACGTCGTCGACGATCCCACGAACCCCCTCACCGTCGCCACCAACAAGGGCCGCGAAGCCAACGTCTTCCTCACCTACATCATCGACCGCTACGACACACTCCCAGGCAACGTCATCTTCCACCACGCCGAGCGCTTCCAGTGGCACAACGACAACCCCGACTACGACGCCCTGCCCCTCCTGCAGCGCTTCCGCTTCGACTACCTCAAGGAGCAGGGCTACGTGAACCTGCGGTGCGTCTGGATCCTCGGCTGCCCCGCCGAGATCCGGCCTGCCATCGACGAGGAGGCGCCGCGAAGGCCCAACGAGCCGGTCCACGCAAAGCACGTCTACCGCGCCGCGTTTCAAGAGATCTTTCCCGAGCGCAAGGTGCCCGAGCGGATCGGCGTCACGTGCTGCTCGCAGTTTGCGGTGCGGAGGGAGACGATTCTGCAGCGGCCCAAGGCGGATTATATCCGCTACAGGGACTGGCTGATCAGCTCGCCTTTGAAGGATGATCTCAGCGGGCGTGTGCTGGAGTATTCGTGGCACAGTGAGTGGTTCCCTCCCTCCTTTTTTTTTTTTTTTTTTTTTTTTTTTTTTTTTTTTCGCCTGCCTGGCACGTCAGGCTTGTGATAGATGTCTATCGAGCGTTGAAACGGAAAAACTGACACAATCACAGTCATCTTTGGCAAAGACTCTGTGCACTGCCCCTCCGCGGGCCAATGCTACTGCAAGCTCTACGGTCTGTGTGATCTCCAGTGCAAAGACAGTGCGTGCGATGGGCAGTACACACTGCCGCCGTTTGCCACGCTTCCCAAGGGCTGGCCGCGGTTCGGGTGGCAGAAGGAGGATCGTCACTGGCAAGGGTTGCCATAGTACCGGCGATTCTCTTGCGCGCGGTCGATAATCCGCGGTCTTGCTTTTTTGATACAATTTGATCTGAGCAGCGGTGTGGTGGTTGGTGCCAAGCACCGCAGTCGACGAGGAGCCCGTGGAAGTGGTGATACATCTATTGCATATACATGTGGGATACGGCGTTTTTTTTTGTAACATTTCTTCTGCATCTTGTTTGATTAGACTCGGAAACTCACTTGTGAGCTATTGGAATACATATAGAACGCGAATGATTTAGCTCAATGCCCAAAACCTTTTGGCTGAATAGTACCATTGAGATGCAGGGATGTGCTGATTCATGTGCTCGCTTGTGACTTGTTGTATGAAATCAAGAAATCCTTCAATATTCATTTGTGTTTTACGAAGAAAGTAAGAAGATGTATCTTGAGACGTCATGATTCGCGGCGTTGTCCCCAAGATACGGAACGAACGAATCGACTGGCGTCGAGGAGCTCGATGAACCCCTAACCCTAAAGAAACAATCGTCGTGATTGACCAACCATGCGCGATGCCATACAATCTCTCACCCTTCACTCGCAGTCCAGAGTAACTCATCTCAAACAAAATTCTTCACAATGGACCGAACGCAATCAGCCAAAGGCAATCTCAAAGGTAAAAAAATCACCATCTTCACCGACCACCCCTTTGACGACCTCGTCATGAAATGAAATGCAATCCGATTTGCTCACTCAAAGCCCCCAGAGATCCACGACCGCATCATCTACGACATCCTCCAGCACTTTAAAGCCCTCGTGAACCTCGCCACCACGCTCGGCCCGCGGCTCCCGCTGGACAAGAAGGCGCGGGGCGAGGACGACAGCGACGACGCTGAGAGTGAGGCCGACGAGGATGACGACGAGGGGAAGCAGCAGGATGAGGAGGAGCAGGGCCCGACGAGGCCGGAGAACGTGGCGGTAGTGAGACTGGCTATGAAGCAGGAATTTGATGCATTGGTGAGTTTTCCCCCTTGTATTTTTCCACTCTCTTTCCGTCCTCCGCTATCTCATCATAATTCAAGGCTAACGAATGGCAGTACACGCAATTCAAGGAGCTCCTCGCGATGAACAGGCGGATGAAGGAGCTCTGGACATTTGGGAAACTGGGACGAGAGGACCCGGACCAGAGGGCAAAGGAGGAGCAGCTGGATGAGGATGTGAGGAGGGCGCGCGGGATGCTGAGGATGGTGGAGGAGATGAACCTGGGCGGCCTGGCGGAGGGGTTGGGCGGGAGCTGGGAAGTGGGCGGGGAGGATTTGAATGGCAACGGCAACGGGGGCAATGGTGCTCCTCCTGCTGCTGCCCCTCCTACTTCTACCGCCGCTGGTACGAGTTCATGATGAGGGTTGTAGGAGACGAAACCAGGGGCGGTGAAGGCTGTGGCGGAGGATGACGGTTATGATGAATATACCCAACGCAGCAATGCTACTATCTAACAAGGGAAAATGCAGAAAATTCTCAAGTCTTCTTCCACGTGCAGACTACGCTGCCATCATATCACTACACACACACATATATATACGTAAGATCTACCCCTCTCCACCCTCGGGATTCTCCTTCTCCTCGCCCATCTGCGCGTCGAGCTTCTCTTCGGCCGCGCTGGCGTTGGCGTCGAGCTGCGACACCTCCAGACCGCCGGCCGTGACCCACAGAAAGTGGTTCATCTTGAACTGATCAATCTGGTTGAAGAAGCTGTAGAATCTGTTTGTGAAAACATTAGCACTTTCTTTTCTCATATTCTGACCGAGAGAATTTTTTTGAGGGAAAAAAAAAGAAAAAAAGAAAAAAAAAAGAAAGAAGGAAAAAAACGTACGCGTTCTCGGCCTCCTCAATCTCAAAAATGCGCTGGTAAATATGCTTATCCTTAAACGCCTGCATCTCCTTATCATAATTATCAAAGTCGATGGCCTGGCGCCCGTACCCGTCCGCCTTGCGGTTGTACATCTCAAACACAGGCCTCTCGAGCAGCAGCCCCAGCCCGGGCGCCTTGGGGATCGCCATCTTGACGCCCTTGCCGTAGCTCTGCGGCACGATGGCCGGGTCGCCGCCGCACCGCGTCAGCAGGGTCGCGAGCCCGACCATCTTGCGGATCTGGTGCATCATAAACGACTGCCCGTGGACTTTGAGGGAGAGCCACTCGGTGTTGTTGATGACGACGGGGGTGGGGTTGACGATAAAGGATTTGATGTTGCGCCGCGCGGAGGGGTCCGAGGAGGATTTCTGGACGGTGTAGTTGTGGAAGAGGTGAGAGCCCTTGTAGGCGCTGAGGGCGGACTGGAGGCGCTGGAGGCGGGACTCGGAGACGCGGTAGGCGCGCTTTGCGTTGATGTAGGCGAGCTTGATGTCGCGGAGGGCAAAGTCGACGGCGGTCGGGGTGCGCTTCTTGCTCTCCTTTGCGTTGCCGCTGGCGGTGGTGTTCTCGTCGCCCTCGAGCTCCTTGATGCCCTTGGGGTTGTCGGGCTGCTGGGTGCCGATCGTCTCCTCGCCCTTGTGCATCCTCTCGACGACCTCCTTTCGGACATCCTCGTCGAGGGCGGCCAGGATGGGCTTCACGTCCCTCTCCTCCACATCGGACCAGAAGGTGGCCACGTCGGCCATGCGCTCGCGCAGCTCCTCCTCCTTGCCGTACTGCTTGGCGAGCTCGTCAATCTTCTTACCCAGGAAAGTCTCCGGGTGCGGCGGCAGCAGCGAGTAGCTCGGCATCAGGTACTCGTACCACCGCGAGTCGCACATCTGGTAGCAGCTGAAGCTGTTCATCGTGCGCTGGATGCCCCACACGCGGATCTGATCGGGCAGCGCCTGGTTGATCTTGTCCATGATGTCGTCCTCCTCCACGATCAGCTTGAGGCTGATGACATTGCCCGCGGCGTGCACGCCCTTGTCCGTCCGCGCGCAGCGCACCAGCCCGCTCTTCTTGGGGTCGTCGGCGTTGGCCTTGGAGATGGCGCCGGCCTCCACGAACGCGCGGAACAGGTCTCGCTCGATGGTCTTGTCGTCGCCGTTGACCTGCATGCCGCGGTACCCCGTGCCCGAGTACCCGATCATCACCGCGACCTTCTTCTTGGGCCGCCTCGCCTCGGCCGCAATCTCCTCCTGGCTGAAGGGATTGTCCTTTTTCACCTCGTTGCCGTCCTTGTCCAGCTTGACGCGCTTGCGGTTGTCGTACCCTTTCGACTCGTTCCTCTCGCGCTTCGACCCGCCCTGCTGGCGACTGTGATGGGTTGGTATCAGATACATGAATTCTCTCCATGCGGGGAGCTCCACGGCCTTAAACGACCGGCTGGGTGCGGAGGAGGGTGACTGACTTCCACTCATTGCGTCCGGCATCGGCCTTGCCAGACTTGCGCTCACGCTGCGCGTGGCCGTGAGGCTTGTGGCTCTTGGTGTCGTCGTGGTGGTTGCTGCCGCCGGGCGCGGCGCCGCTCGCAGGGGCCGCAGCAGCCGGGGGAGCAGGGGAAACATCTTCATTCGCCATTACGGAGTGAGCAGCGCTGTGACAGTGCGAATTGACGTTCGGATGACGAGGAGTGGTGGTGATCGTGGGGGTGAAAGCCGCCATGTCTGCGATATGGGATTTGCGTCGGTCCTCCGGATTTTCTGTTATCGATAAAGGGTCTCAATGGGCAGCCTCCCTCCCCACTTTGAGAGCGCAGGCAAAGGGCCTTCACATCAATAGAAAGCGACTGTATCAGCACGGATGATTAATGTGATCTCACAAAGACAAGAAGAAAGAGCAGATGAAATGTGTGAGAAAATCGTATGTTCTTATTTTTAACAAAACTCGAGCAACCTCAAATTAGCCAAGCGAGAAAGATCCAAAGCCCATACTCTTTAATCCGAGCAATATATTTAAGACAGAACGCCGCTAAATCCGTCGTGCGCCAATCGCACTCTATTTTGTTACTTATTATTAGAAGAAAAAAATAAATGCAGTCATAGCAAGACCGCGATGGTTGCTGAAGGTGTCACAAGTTCTACGCCATGTGGTCAGCCGACTTGGTCCCAGCGTGGGCCTTTGACCGTCTCCAGTCGAAAGTCGCCTTGGGCTTGGCGCGGATCGCCTCCTTGAGCTTGTCCTCGCTCCTGGCCATCCAGGTCGACACAGAAGCGGTGCTGACGGGGTACAGGGGCAGGTTGGTCGGGCGCAGCATGAAGCCGTTGCTGCGTGAAGTGTCGCAGGTGGCAATGACGTCCATGTCGTGAGCGATCTGCTCGCAGTAGATCTCGAGGGGCAGATCGTTGACGTCGTGGCCGAACGGGTTCTCAATCTCGTTGCCGATGAGGAGCAGACCGAGAATAATGTAGGAAGCCGCCACCGTGGCTGGAATCGCGACCCAACCAAGAGGCTTAATAAGCTGGAAGGGAAGCAGGATAACATAGACCCAGGTGATCTGGCTGATGGCGATGCTGTAGGCGATGGGGAGAGGGGTGGAGAGGACGCGCTCGCAGTTGTTGAGGACGTCGCTGAGCATGGCGAGGTTGTTGTAGGCCAGTGTCTGCTGCATGGGGACGGGGAGCTGCTCGCCCTCGACCATGTCGTCGATGGTCATGGCGAGGTGGTTCAGAATCTCCAGGGGGAGGTTGCCCAGGGGCAGAGGTGACTTTTTCAGCATCTTGCGAGGGTTACTCTCCGCAAAGGAGAGACCGAGGTACTCGCCGGTGGACTTGAAGATGTTTTTGCGAGGGACCGGAACGTCAGAGGCAGCAGTAGCTTCCTTGGCGAGCGTGTCGAGGTGAGCGACCATGTGCTGAAGGTCAGGGTAGGAAGTGTAGGGCTCGAAGCGGAGCATGTGCTTGAGGGAGACGGCGAAGGCGACGACGAGGTTCATGGCGGAGATCTTCTTGAGCATGTTCTCCTTGGGGTTGACTTCGGGACGATCCTTGCAGTGCACCCAAAAGACACGGCCGAGGGCGTGGCTGGACATGGTGGCCACGGACCAGAGCCTCCTGCCCTCGGCATAACGCTCGTACGCCGTGGAGCTGCGAAGACTGAGACCCATACTGACGACGAAACCGGTGATGGTGAGCAGGACGGATTCCACCTCGAGCGAGTGCTTCTTGATGGAGACCCAGGTGATGACGGAGGCCCAGGCTCCCATGAAGAGGAGGGGCACGATCATCTTGGGCAGGATGCTGCCGTGGAGGCGCATGAAGAGAGGCCATTTAGAGTGCTTGGCCAGGTCCCGGGGACCGACAAAGTAGTCGTCGATATCGAGCGAGTTGGTTCGAGCAAAGGGAAGAGGCGTGGAGGGAACGCCAGGCGAAGCCGGCGACATGACGTTTGTGAGGGGCACCTCGACGGTGGTGGAAGGGCGTTCTTTCTCCGAGACAGTATCAGAGGCTTCCTTTCGAACGGTGTGGCCGTACTCTGCGGGAGCGCCTTCACCCATGGTAGCGGTGGTGATGGTGATTTCTCTTTGTGATGTTGGTTTCTTGTGTTGAGGAGGGGAGTAGACAGAAAGGGTGCGATTTCGTGGTGGGCGAGCAAGGGAAAGACTGTGGTGGTGATTCAGAGAGTGGACAAAGAGAGTCAATGGTAGCAAGGTGCTGTGGTTGATGCTTGGTAAGAGAGAAGGCGTCTATCCAGAGACGGCCAATGCGACGCGAGGCTAAACGGAGGGGCTTATGTAGTGAGTGAAGTTGGGGAAACAAATAAGAGATGAGAGAATGAAGTAGAAGAAGGGAAGAAAGGGAAGAGGAGAGAAAGGAAACAGCGAGGAAGGATTTGAGGAGGAGCCTGAGGATCGCGTGGAAAGGCGAAAGACGCATCGGATCGGGCACGGCTGCACCCCTGGCGCCATGCTTGCGGTACGTGGACCAGTTTTAAGAATAGACCTTGCATATTTTGGGTGATAATAGAGGCTGTATCTACTAAAGCGAACTGTGTATACGAGGATGGGACCAGTCGCTAGACAAGGGGCTTACGAGTACAATGTGGCAGTCCAGTGGAGAGAGTGTACAGCAGGCCAAAGCGAGCAGAAAATATGCCCCCCAACGGTAGCCAATGGATGGAACCCCCCTGCGTTGAAACGCGCCATCTTCAGGGGCGTCGAATAAGCTCTCGACTACAGAACGCCACGGGGCCCTGGAATGCGAGGCCCGCCGCCTGACGCCGTGTTGAAACACGCTGTATGTAAAGAGGAGGGGGCTGCAGCACAGCACCGAGACACGGGCAGCTGGTTGTAGACCGTTTGTGATTGATGATCAGCAGGCAGCCTTTCTCGTGAATGCTGATCGAATACCAGAAACTATCTTGCTGCCACACAGAACAGGGCAGTGAAGAAACAGATTGGAATGAAATAGTGTTCAGGCACGACAGCACTGCCCCCAGGGGCCCACATCCACTAGCAGCGACAAGCTTTCCCACGACCCGCTTTTTCACGCCAAGCAACGGGCCAGGCCGTCGCGACTTTGGTTGGTTCTGGTAAGGAGACTCTGCAAACACGTGACTTGACTGACCGACTCACAGCGAGTTTCAAGTATAGCTGCCGTTTGTTACTTGTTACGGTATCGCAACAAACGGTGTCCCCTCTGCCGCTTTACACCTGGGATTCTGGCTCGCCATGCTCGGATTCGCTTTCAGGATGAAGGGCGCATTACGTCCCATCGCATGCCGTGAGAAAGCAAAGGATCTCTGACACGCATTTCTGCAGGATGGACACTGCATTTCGCTACTGCACGTCGCCTGGAATAAATGTAAACACCTTGCTTGGGCACAAACGCAATGGGTCAATCAGAGCTGAAATTCAGGGGTAAAATGCCGTTACTCCACTGTCCAGATATCCCGAGCACGAGACCCTGTCGTCTACCTACCCTGCACTCATTGGAAGTGAGCGATGCTCGAAATAAGATTTGCGTTTCGTGCATCGTCGCCCTCCTACCCTACACCCAAGATCACAGCCATCCTGCCAGCATGAACACATCAGTCGCTGAGCACCAGGCTTCTTGCACTCTTTGCCTTTGCGAAAAACATGTTCTCAAAGTCCCGTTTCCATCTTTCATTCGCTGCTGTTTATCTGGATTGGTCAGAAATGTCAACACACCTCGCATGAGGCATACAGGTTTGCAACAGCAGCTGATCCCATTCACGTGTCTCGGTGTCCCAGCCTCGAACAGCCGCAAAGGCAAATAGTCGTATTAGACAAGGGACATTTTTCGTAGAAAAGTACTAGAAGTAGGCAAATTCGCAAGCTGTCTGCAACTCTTCACGCTCACAATCCACATCCTCGAACGGGATATATAGGCTCAGTGGAGCCCTGAAGGCATCATTTCAAAACAGCTTTTTCGGCCTTTCTCCCTCAAGAGATTTGTTCCCAACTTTAAAAAGAAGAAACAGGAAAAACCCACGTTTGCGCATGACTTGACATCGCCCGGGCGCATAACGCACAACGTCACATCACACTGGCTTTTTTTCCTCAACCCAACTGGTCTTGTCACTCAAGCAGCTTGGTTGTGATACCCCTGTATTGCTTCTGCCGCCAGCCGGGACACCAAAGTCCCGCGATCGCGAGATGAACAAATCTCCAATGAAAAGAGTGTGATATCACACGGCCCTAGCGTTCTCAAATCGTCAGGAAAGAGCGCTAATCGTCGACAAAAAGCCCTACAAGTACAGCAATATGTCCAGGGCAGCACTGTCTGTGCTCGCGGCAGTGAAGGCTCGAAACTAGGGTGCCGAGGATGACAGGTGTTTGTCTCTGGATATGAATCGCTTTCTGAGGGAAGTGGGAGGAGTTATACATCGGCGGGTTTCCAGGGAGATGTGAGCAAGGACGCAAGATTAGTGTTTCGCTGTGGCCGGCGTGCATATAATCGCTTTGTTGATGTATCGTCCCCTGCTTCCTCTTGCGGATCTGTACACGGATGCTGAAAAGCGACATGGTTACTTTACACAGACGATACTTTGGATGGAACTTTATTTCAAAAAGATCAAGTCTCTTCGCTAACATTAGGAATCCTGTAGAGCGAACCGTGGATGTTCGCTCGTCACCCTCGTGCAGGAACACATCACACACACACACACTCTCTCTGCCACGTACACTGACATCCGAGCGGCGCGGCGCGACGGGCGATCGTCAGAGGCAAATCTAAATGCAAGACCGTCTATCCGTCTTTCGCTCGTCAACTTTCGCCTTGATGACCCATCACATGCGTGATACGAGATCAGAACGGTTGCTTTTGTCTCACCAACTATAACTTAGCCCCCTCCACTTTGGTCTTTGCCGGGTGACCCCATTTGCTACCTATTGTCCCTTCAAAGTAACAACACTTGCTTTTTCTCCTCACCCCCAACAAGGTGTGCGTGGTCGCTGGATTTACCGAGATTTGCTGATCGTAGGGCCAATTCTTTTGGTTTAGCTGGGTGGGCTTCTCACTACGTAGTGCCGGCGATGATGACGGGAACGGGCAGACCGGACTCATGCAGGTCTCACTCGGGGGTCGATTTGATGGAAACCCGCCAGTCGGCCTTGCACGACGAGGCGGACATTTTAATGCGATAGACTGGACAAGGACTAATTATGAATTTATGCAAAAGTAAAATAGGCAAGTCAATGTATAAGAGGTGCTGGAATCCTTTCTGTCTAGCCTCGTGATCTCGAAGGCGCCCCCCTTTCGCTCTTCTTTGCACTCCGGACCATATCAGGAAGCGCAAAAACGAGGGCAAGAGTCGAGCTGATCCATAGCTTTCGCTACTGTTCGAGATGGTCAACTTCAGCCTCCTCTTTGCGGCTGGCGTCGTGCTCGCGGCGCCGTGCAAGCAGTGCCACCATTTGAAGATTGAGGTCACCCTGTCGAGCGAGAACACCATCCTTGATCTACAGCCCATCACGACGGACATCGAGTCGACCAATTTCTTCCTCCGCTTGGGTAAACAGAACAGTGACTATCCAGACAAGATCTCGAGAGGTGTAAGTCTTCCTCTTCACGCCTATGAGCGTAACCTTGTCTAACACAGGACTATCAGACAAAACAAGTCAACGTCAAGACGACCCTCGCCGCTACCTACTGCCGACCGGAAGCAAGCAGAGCAAACAACATCCTCCAGATCCTCACCCACGGCGTCGGCTTTGACCGCTCATACTGGGACCTCCCCATCGACAACGGCCACTACTCGTACGTCGACCGCGCCATCGCCGCCGGCTACGCGACCCTCGCCTGGGATCGCCTCGGCATCGCAGACTCGTTCGACCCCCGCCTCGATCCCATCCAGGACGTGCAGATCGGGCTGGAAATGGAGGCTCTTCGTGCGCTGACCGAGGCGTTAGCAAAGGGCCATGTGAAGGGGGTGACGAAGCCGGAAAAGGTCGTTCATGCGGGTCACTCGTTTGGCAGCGCCATGACGTATGGTTTGACGAGCATGTACCCGGAGATCAGCGACGGAATCATTCTACAGGGTTTCAGCACTGTGCCTGGTTTTCTCAACTACTTTCTCATGGCAGGGAACTTTGTGCCCGTGGAGAGCGTGAGGCAGAGGAACATGGTCAAGCATAAGACGGGGTACCTGGCCACGCAGACGGCCGTGTCTGTGCACCTCAACTTTTTCGGACCGGAGAACTTTGAGGAGAAGATGGTCAAGTACGCATTCGAGAACCAGCACCCGTTCACCCCTGGAGAAATCATTACGGTTGGGGCGCCACTGGGCAAGGCGAGCCGGTTCACGAACGGGCCTGTCCTGCTGATCACGGGAGGTGAGTTGAATCCCTCCACTGCTTGTCATGCGGCTATATCGAAGACGATGGGAAATTTCATGTGCTAACCCATCTCAGAGCGCGATATCCCTTTCTGCGGCGGCGACTGCTACGGCACAAAGCCCATCGACGGCACAGCACCGGACCTGCTGCAGGCGTCTGCGCCTCTCTTCAAGACCGAGTTTCACAGCAAGATCATCAAGGGCACGGGACATGCCATGAACTTTGAAAAGACGGCGCCTGAAACCTTCAAGGCCATGATTGACTTTCTTGACGAGAAAGTGAAGAAGGCATGAGTGCTGTCGTCATGTTCACGTCCGTACTGGTGAAGTAATGCATCATCTTACACTCATTTATCTCTTCTTTCATTCATTCATTTTCATGTCTATATTTCCTACTTCAACGTCACGTAATTCTAAATAAACATATACACACTTGTACATATGTATCCTACTTTACGACTTTTTACGGCTAAAACGCCCGGAACAAACCCCCCGCATTCTCCCCGCGTATCCGGATCGGTGACGGGGACGGATGACGGCCTGGATCCACCAACCCGAGATGTGCTGACAGGGGGAAGTCCAAGTCCAATCGTCGCTCATTGTCAATCAAGCCACTTCTTTCGTTCAGCAGAGTTCATCTTGTGACTTGAGACTTGAGTTTTTTCGCGAGTTGCTCAGCCTGGCGCCCATCGTCATGCCATCACCGTTTACCCTCTCGGACCTCCCCAGCTGGTCGAAGCACCTCCATTCCCACCGCCGTCCCCTCCTCCTCCATCTCAACGCCGACACAACCTGGCTCCTCCAGATTCCCTACCCTGAGAGCGTGACCCCGCCGCCTGGCCGCTCCCATTTCAACGTACTGATCGATCCTTGGCTCACCGGCCCGCAGAGCGATGTCGCCTGGTGGTTCAGCACCCAGTGGCACGTCGTGGCGAGCAGCGTGGGGAGCATCGCCGAGCTCAACAAGGTTCTCGGCGCGGTAGAGGGCATGGGACTCCAGGCTGGAGAGAAGAGAGCCGCCGAGAACGGAACAGGCGGGGGGACGTGGTTCATTGATCTGGTGACGATATCGCACGAGTTTACGGACCACTGTCACCGCGCGACGCTCGAGGAGCTGCCGCCGTCGACGCCCGTCTTTGCGACTGACCTGGCTGCTGATCTCATCAGATCGTGGAGTCATTTCAAAGCCGTCATCACCACCCCGGCTCTCACGCCCGGTGTGCCGTGGATGCGCCTCACCGTTGGGTCCCTGCCATCCTGGCTCGCTGTGGGAAGGGTCATCTCGCCCGGCAACGCCCTCTACTACCATTCCGCCATCCTCATCGCCTTTGATCTCTCCGCCCAACGGCCAGGGAAAGCCCACGCTTCGTCTACAAAACCACTGGAAGCACGAAACGCAGAAGCCCTCGTCTACTCCCCCCACGGCATCCAGCCATCCGACCTCGTCCCCCTCTCGAAATCCAACATCCAGCCCCTCGCACTCCTCCACGGCCTCCATGACGTGCAGATCCGCTTCACTAAGCAGCTCAACCTCGGTGCGCTCAACGGTATCAAAGCCGTCGAGGCGAGCGGCGCAAAGTACTGGATCGCGACGCACGACGAGGTCAAGCAGGGCGCGGGGTTCATCGCGCCAATGCTGTGGCGCAAGGCGTACACGTTAAAAGATGCCGTGGAGAGCGTCGGGGATGAGCTGAGAGAGGAGGGCAAGGGTGTGGATTACGAGTTTCGCGAGCTGGGGTCTGGTGAGGGGATTTTGCTGCAGTGAGGGAACGGTGTGTTTATGAAGCAAGCGGTTTTGGTTTATCTTGTTTATGAGTCGAAATAATAATACAGTGTTTGAATCCTCAAGAGGCAAAACGTAGAGTGAAACCTGAATACTTTGCAATGCATTCTTCAAAGCATCAGTGCCTAGATGACTTTGCCCTCCAGTATCATCCCGAACGCTACTCTGAACGCCCACCGCCGCCAACAAGATTGTTCTTCCCAGCCAACGCTTTCTTGCTATCATAATCCCATACAAAGTCCTCCCTATCCTCCTGCTCTCTCTTCTCTCCTATCCTCAAGTTCACCATCATCGGATCCGCATATTCGCACCCCCCCAGCCACCACGAGGCACCGTACTTCTCACCCGTCGGCTTCGGCGTGGCGGCCCATCCCTTCTGCAGCCTCTCCGCAGTCCGCCGGAACGCTTCAATCGACTCGTCGTACCGCGACCCCAATATCCTGCCGTCTTTTTTGACAAATCTCCCGCCGACCATGACCGAGCTCACGTCACCAACGGACGCGTGGAGCATAATTGCCGCGACGGGGTCGTTGAACCCCAGGAGGGCGGGGGACTCGCGCGCGTTCCAGACGATGAGGTCAGCTTGGGCACCGGGGGCGATGACGCCGAGATCAGGACGGCCGAGGGCGAGACCGCCTTGGCGCGTGGCGAGGAGAAAGGCCTGGTTGACGGTCTGGGGAGAGCGGTTCTTGGGAACCCGCCAGGAATCGGTCACGGTCGAGAAGCCTCTCGCTCGTGCGGTTTGCAGCCACATGCGCGCCTGGGTGAGAATGTCGGCGCTGAAGGTAAAGTGAGTGTCCACACCGAGGGACGCCCGATCCTGGACGAGGTGAGACTCGGGGTTGCCGTGCCCATAGTGCGCCTCCGCCTCAGGGGTGATGGAGATGTAGTGACCCTTTTGCCGCAGCAGACTACGGTTCTTGCAGCTCATGTGGCTCTGTGGGCGAACACGATGGGAATCTCTCCGTCCAGAAAGCCCTCGAGATGCTCAACGTCAGACGGGCCATTGTTAACACCCCAGGGCCCGGCGACGTGATGGGTCGTCACCACAGCGGCGCCCACCTCCTTGCAGACGTCAACGATGGCCTGCACCTCGTCGTCGTTCGGGTTGAGGCCAAATCCGTCGTACCCGACACCGATTTCCACCGTGCTGCCCAATGACGCCTTCTTCTCCCGCACGAGCTTTTTGAAAAACGTAATCTGCTCCTCGATCGGCCAGTAGGACGCGTCGCCGTACTGGTTCATAAACGTAAAGCACCAAAACACCCTGGCCCCCGAGGCGATGCATGCATCCAACCCAGCCTCGCTCGTATCCGCATCCCAGCAGTGGTTCGCAGAGTCCAAGGTCGTCGTCACTCCCGCGTTGATGGACTCATACAGACCCTGTATCTGCGAGGCATAGAGGTCCTCAACCGTCACCATGCCCATCCCCTTGCTGCCCCTGGTTCGTAGCGAAGAAAGTACTCGGCGAGCGTCGTGTTGGGCGCGAGGGTCCTGAGAAAGGTCTGCCACCCGTGGCGGTGCGTATCAATGAAACCGGGCGAGAGGATCTGGCCGGTCACGTCGACGAGGCTACCTTTCTCAGGCGCGGTCTTGGGGCCGGCGGTGCGGGTGATCCAGGCGATGCGACCGTCCTCGACAAGGAGGGAGCCGTTGCGGATGACGTCGAGGTCGTTATCTTCGGGGCTCTAGTAGATGATGGTGCCGTTCCAAAAGAGGGTAGCGGGTTCGTGTTGGGTCATGATGGGTTTCCCTTTTCGCTGTTGATTCAATCGTCGTTCGGTTGATATTGGGACTGAAGACAGTTTTTCTGATTGCCAAGATCGTGTTCTAAACAGAATGAAGACATCCTTTTATACTTGACCAAAAGAAGGGCAAAGCGATGCCCTTTCGCATCGATGTCGGGCGAGGTGGGAATAATGGAACGCCGAATTCCCACTGCGTTCGGGTCAAGATGCGAGTCCTCTGAACATCCTGACGATTCCTTCAAAGGGACGCAATGATCAGATAGCGCCGAGTTGCATCGATTGCCTGATCAAAGGGTCGCATTCGGGTTTTAGCATCCTCGAAATCACTCTGTTGGTTAAACCCTCGGGAGCAAATGTCAGAGTTAAGGGCCGCGCCGAGCGCGTCGCTGCAAACAACCCTGTCGGACTGCATGGTCTGTACACCGAGTCTCAGTATCCCCGTGCTTTTCCTGTCTCTCCATCTCGGGATTATGCGTTTCGCTGCCGACCCTCCCGTTCGTGGACTCCCGCTTCGGAACGCAGTACTTGGTCAGACCGCTGCGTCTCGACGCTGCCAGTGCTCTCGATCTCACCCCCCTGCAATGCCGCGTTTTCACCCACAAGCCTCAACGAAGGCGAAATCCCCCGATCCCTCCTCCTCTTTCTAAACCTCAGCGTCACCATCGTCCCGAACGACACTGCGAGAAGCAGACTGGTCACCACCGACATGATCACCCGTCCAGGGTCACTTGTGACGCTTGAATCCACGTCGTCGTTAATCTGCTTGATAGACCAGGGATAGCATCGCGAATTCACAATGATGAAAACCCCTAGTCCGACGTACAGAAACGGCACCACCCGCCGAGCGTACCGCTCCGCGATGTGGAGGACGTGCCGCTGCTTCAGGATCAGCCACGCCGCGAGGATCCAGAGCCCGAGGAGCAAATAGAACATCAGAACATACACCGCGATCTCGGCCCCTTTAGCCTGGGAGAAGAGCGGGATGTACGTCCCGACATTGTCCCCCCCGTTCATGAGCGTCACGCTCGCGACTTTGATCACCACGCCGACGCTGCTCAGCCTGCCTACCTTGCCGACTTCATCACTGTCTCCCTCGCCGCCGTACACCGCAAACAGGAGGCCCAGGATCTTCCAGACGCCGAGGTTTATTGGCAGCAGGCCGAGAAAGCCGATCGGTTCGGACGCGAAGAGGTATGAAGCGGCGTAGCCGGCCATGGAGATGATGATGATGATGGAGAAGCCGACATATTGCCCTGTCATAATCTTTACGGGCGTGAGGGACGAGGTCGGGGAGGACGCTTCGGCGAAGAACGTGACGAGGACGAAAATGTCGTCGATATTGGTGACGGCAAAGGACGAACATGCCGTCGCGAGGGTGTGTCCGAACCGCATTCTGGCAAGCCAGAATGTCCTTTGAGGAAAGAATGTATTGTCCGAACGACTTCTCAGCTGACAGTCACAGCTTTTGGACGTATCTCAGAGATGTGGGATCCGTCCTTGCCTGGTAAACTGTCCAAACTCTCGACGACGAGGGGTTTGTCCTCGCCTTGACAGATATAAAAGACACTCAATTGGATAAACGAACGTAAGCGGCTCAAAAGCCTGATGGGATGGATGTTTCGAAAGAAAGAAAAACGACAGATGCAACTTTTCCACTTGAACCCCAATTGCGCCAATCCACGGCCCCAGTAAGAACGAGCCAAGAACAAACAATGGCAGCCCTATCCATCTTTCCGCCTCGCCGTGGTTGAGATTTCTTTCTCCCACACAACGTCATGGCGACGCACACGCGGCACTATCATCGCCAAGTTATGGGGACGGAAGTGGCCCAAGCCGGAGATACGGCACGTTCTGGCCAGGGGCAGGATCACCAGAGAGCACACCAACAACACCATTCCGGGTCCCGGCCATGGGAAATCATTCCCTTCCTGGCAGACCTGTCGAGATAAAATTTGAGATAGTGAGCATATCTGGTCGAGACAGCCGTTGCTGTGAGATTGGAGTGAAGACGACTGAGGTGCGAAAAGCCGCCCCCCTTTCGGGCTTGCCTCAACGCCAAGACCTGAACTCCATACTATGTGCGCGGCCTCATTCGTAATGAGTCAGTCTTGGCCTGTGAGAGGATCAAAGCTGATCGGATCTCCATGATGCCCGATATTTTTTCGAAAATCTATTGATATAGTACAGGTCATTTAGTAGCCCATAATTTCCAAGATGAAGACACAGAAACAGAATCAAAAGAACGCTTTCACGGCTCACCAAACCACAGCAAGACATACATGCCGAAGGAACAAGATGATTTCACAAGAAATGTTGAGAACACCGCAGAAACCCATTAGGTAGAGAATGTTAGCAATCATTCAGCAAACCAGGTTTCCAGCTATGCCGCCGAGCGGGCTGCCTCAACGAGACAACACCAGACAAGTAAACAAAGAATCACTCACAAAGAGAGAGACATGAAAACAGAGACAAACAATGCTGCTTCACACCAAACCACAGAGGTCGTATTTTCACTTGCAGTCTCGCAGCGAGTTGCCTCCATCTTCGGTCGAAAACAACAACCACTGCGTGAGGAGAGGGCTCGTCATAGCCCGATGCTGATCTCATTCAATAAAACCAAAAACTTGGTCCCGAAAAGATGCTGCACCACTAGGTTTCCGCGCATGAGGGCTGATCTATGGTATTGTTCTCTTCAGCCAAGCCAGGCCCAGCCGCTCGCCACTTTTGAATCGGCCTGCCAATCCTCTGGGCTGGCCGAGATAGCAGTACTGTTGAGCAAAGTGCAATTGTGGCTGGGCAAGTCGTATGCGAACATGTAGCAGTCCGACTTTTGGTCACACTGGAAGATGCAATCCTTCAAGTCGGCCGTTACCTGCGACGAACCCCCAGGGCCAGTGCCGTTGTAGGATGCCGCAGCGTCGTGCCCGCATTCAATGGTGTAGTTTCTTCCGTACGAATCAGTATCATTGCCCAAGCCGAAAAATTGGTGACTCTCGCCGTCGTATGCAGGGCAGATGCCGGAGTTGTCAGAATTGTCAGATTTGTCAGACTTGTCAGAGTTGTCAGACTTGTCAGAAGGAGGCTTAGAGTTGGCGTTGGCGTCGGAACTATGTATAATGACAGCAGAGTCAGTTTCCAGGCCACCATTTCCAAGAGGTCCAGCAAGAATGGCCAAGTACATATCAGAATTCGAAGCAAAAGGGAAGAGGAGCCTGCTTATCAAGATGCGAGATAGCAACCGACAACGCGTGACCGACCACGACGGGCATCCTGAGCGGTAGGTTCCTCTATCACAGAGGCAAGGTAATATTTCACATCGAGTCACGGGGAGAAACCGTCCCGTGTCGTTGAGAAATGCGATCGGAACTCACCTCGATTTGCTGTCGCGCATTCCAACACCGACACCAACCCCGACACCGATGCCAATGACGGCGAGGCTGACCACAGCCGCTGCAATGATCCAGACCGTTCTTCTCCTCAGCCCACAGCACCTGCGTCCTCGTCGCGCTTCGTTATCGGCAACAGGACCAAGTCCGGCTTCCAGGTCGCCTGGATCCAAGTGTGTGGCCTCGAGACCAGCGTAATGGGGCACCGTTACGGCCTGGTGAGAGGTGTATTCCAATGGCTTGGCCGGATATTTCTCGTTTTGCGTAACTGCAGTGCTGCCAAATCTTCCCTCCTCCGAGTCGAGAGCCGTCGGATCGTACACCTGGGGTGCCGACGCGGCGTCGTTCTGAGCGTGGGAGCTCGAGGGTGCAACCTGCAGGCCGTTGTAATCCGACTCGTCCAGGTAGACGTGGTGAACGATGAGGCCCGGCTGATGAACGTCGGCGGTCATGGTTGCCATTGGTAGTCCGGAGACCATAATAGCAGGTCACAAAGATCTGCAGCCGCGCAACGTGAGACTTGGGGATTTTGTACAAAGGTATATGCTCTTCTTTGCTTCTTCAACATGCAAGGGCCCAGACCATATCATCGGCTCTGGCTGGCATGGAGGCGCTCGGCCGGCGTGCGCCTCCGCGACGCTTGGACTGAATACTTTGCTTAAAGAACCAATTGCTGGCCGCTATGCAGACAGTAGAACGTATGCAAGCATCCGCGTGGCTTGACAGCTGAACAGGGTCGAAGAGTATATTTCGAAATCTGGAGCGCTAAGGAGAACGCCACAAGGTCATGGCGTTCCAAACCATACCATGGTCGGCTGGCGCTGATGCTGGGATAGGCCATCACCCAAATGTCTTCCGGCCGGCATTTGTAGCAGCAGACTTCGGACCATTTGTTCATGCTGCTGTCTACAGGAATATGATCTTGAGGAAGATGCGCTTGCCGACTGGCGACCAGGTATATCATCCTAATAGGCCTAAACACGGAGAGGTCCTCAATTGAAGCATGTCAGATAAGGGCGCTAGTAAGACTTTGATTAGAATATATGATTTACATGGAATTTGTAACAATACTAATCGTCGCATGGCTTCCGTTCGCTCTAGATATCTCAGGGGTCAGTCGCGATCACGGGCTGGAGCTTGATGAGAACAAGCATGTATCTCCTCGCGGCGTCATTCCAGCATGACCCACGTGTCGGCGCCCCCATCATACACCTCCCTCTGCGACGGCACCTCCTGCAGATCGCTCTCAGAGAAGCAGTCATAGTCGGTCAGCATATCATCGTCCATCAGATCCGGAGGCTGACTCGTCTCCACGTCAAAGGACGGCTTCATCGTATCGATCTCGTAGATGACACGGAGTGGTGGCGACCGGGATCCATTACGCGACGAGTGCCCGATCGCCTTCTCGTGGACGGCAGCAATCTCGGAGGGTGTTGTCGCATCGGCCGCTGTGATATATTTCGCGATAGCATCGTCGTCGCCCAGGTCAGAAAAGGAGAGATCAAGCGGCAGGTGCTTCGGCCCGAGGTGACCCTTTGTCGGTTTCCTCCCCAGACTGTGCTTAGCAGTGCGGATGGCATAGACGGGCTCGTCACGGTGGACGGCATTCAGGTCCAGGGATTCGGTGCGGTCCTTGTCGTCATACAGGAGGCCCATGTGATAGAGACGAGCTATTTGTGCATCCTCGGAAGACGGGGCAGCCGTGGGCTTGAACGTAGAGGCGTCGCAGAAAGCGTCCTCTCTCTCCAGAGATGGCCGACGCCTGCCATCACGGTCGTTATCTGAGGGTAGGGGGACATTGCTGTGGGCGAGGTAGACGTCGCTCTCGTCGTCGATGGTAGTTGGGATCTTGCGTGAGAAGTGGTGAACGCGAGGAGCAGGGGGCACCTGTGGAAACCCCGTCTCCATCTTCTCCGCGCAAAGCCTCGCATACCATTGAGGATTTGCAGTTGCGCTCTTTTCATACTTGGACTGCTGGGCACGTAGTTTTGTTGGTGTGGACCGGTAGGCATCGTGTCTGGCTCGACGGATGGCATCATGGCGTGCGCGGCGCGCGTCTCGCTTATTGACCTGACAGTCCAGCGGACTGGTTGTTGACGTTTGCAGCATCTCCATGTTGGATGAACTGTGGAAAATCTCAGATGATGCTGAGTTGTGAAGAATAATGATGGACAGAGAAGAAGAGAAGACGGGAGGCTGACAACGCGGGCTCCCGCGACTTGTTACTAGTAACCGTGTAAGTGAATCTATGGGTGGTAATGCGCGAGTTTCTAGACGCAGTGAAAGATCGTCAAGGTCAAGGTGAATCACAGCGATGTGAGCCGCAAAAAGTTTCCGAAACGCAAACAAGCCAAAGGGTCCTGGTCACAAGGTCGTCAACCGAGCAAGTCAACTCTTTATACGATAACGAAAGCACAGATCACCGATGACGCCCCCCGGAAGGCACTCCCTCCTAATGCCGATTACAGGAAACTCGATGGTTCAGTCATCGACCCCCCGGATGGCGTGGCAGGCTACCGTCTGCGGTCATTGGTCAGCGATGGGCGTATTTGGTGGGTTGATAGTGGTGGAGACCGGGGATGGAGGGGAGTCTCGTCGGATTCCGCAGGGCCCTCCCTATCTGCAGATTTCAAGCGTCGATGCTTATCATGGTGTGGGAGGGCTGTCTCTGGCATAGGCAGCTGACCGTGAGTCACCCGTTACACGCCCCTCGCTTGGCCTTTGGGTCGGAGCAGACGGACCTCGCCCAAAGATTTCCAGCGCATCGCATCGCGTCTGGTGACTCTTGGGAGTGGACGGTGGTGGCGCAGTTTGTTTTGGGCCTAGCGGTTTCTCGACGCCCGAACCTCCCGAACGCTGCATCAAACAGCCTTGCGTTTTCCGGATTGAAGGGGGTGCTGTCGGTTATTCACAAAGCCCAGATGCATTATGACGAGAACGGGACTCATAAAGATGCTTCGCTAACGTGCTTTGTTCGTGCTGCCTTTGCCCTGCCGGCTCGGCGTGTCATCATTCGCGGTCGGAGACGGGTTTCGACATGCCTGCATCCGGGGTTATAGTTAGCGTGAGTTACTCTCCTTTCGATCCTGGCTGTCCGCCCGATACACTTGGAGATGCAGTCTGCAATCGGCACGTGTGCCTGACAACAAGGTTACCATGCGTCGCATCCTATTACGGCAGGAAAACCTGATGCCGTAGCGTCACAAGGTGTGCTTGACGCAACCAGCTTGAACTGAGCAGCATGAGAGGGGTGGCCCAGTTGCACCAGTTGCATGCAATCTATCGTATGCGAACGGACTCATCCTTCGTGAAAAGCAGACAGCGTTAGCCATCGTGATGAGCACGACGAGGTATGCCAATAATAACAGCAAGCAGGGTCGAGGGTCAGCATGCATGATGATGGATCTGGTTCACGGGATCTGAGGAGTGGATGGAGACTCGCGGCTGAGGGGCTTGGCGATCCGGCCAATGAGAGGCCAGTCTTCTAGTCACGTGACTCTCGTTCGATTGTCACCTTGGGCAGCACTTTACCAGTGAATTTGGACGAGTTGAGAGCATTCATCTGGCTCAATCAGAGAGACGCATTTCTGTGTTGAATTAGCTCATTGCTCTTGATGGCTGAAAGGAGGAGCCGGTCGTGGATCCACGACAGAAGAGCCGAACGCATCTGATCACAGTAACGCGAAATAGCAGAAAGCACTGGATGAGCCCTTGGCGCGATGATGTGGCTGTCTTTCTGTGACAAAGCGAGCACGACAACGTGGATGACTAGCTGCAGGGTAAGATGTGTCCCCCACTGACGACTGCGTCCTCAGTTTTCGCCGCTTTCGTTGACAATGGTCCCGTTCCATTCCTCATGCTCGTTTTTCTTTCTCTCTTCATTACTCTCAGTCTACCCCCAACTAGTGAAAAACCCTCGTCTTTCTAAGCTTCTTGGGCGTCCCATCCGGCCCTAAACTCGGCGACCTCTCTTTTCTGCTAAACATCCCCCCAAACATCCCGCTCCTCGGTCTCCTTGCTTCTTCAGTCGGCGGCATCCCCTCCTGCGCGGCAAAGTGCTGAGACGAATCGTGCATACCTTCACTGCCGTTCCCGCCGCTCGCCATCGCTCTCGACGACGATGCTTCGCTGTTGGTCTCCTGAATCTGGTGGAGCTGGGGCTGTGCGGTGTGTTCCTCGGGCTTCATGAAGCGCTGGTTCTCGGCCTCCCAGCGGCCGCGCTCGAGGACGGCCTGGTTCTTTTGGTAGGCGGCCGAGTCGGGGCCGGAAACGTATCTGTCGATGGAGGAGTTTATGGTCCCGCGTAGGATGTCTCCGGCGCCCTGAACTAGGTTAGCTGACTCTCAAGGCTGAGAATGGGGCATGGCCAGATGGAGAACTCACATGCACGCCCGCTGCTGCTCGCTTCAGGTTGTCAATCGTGCCTCTCGACCCCAGAGCTGGCTGTGGTCCTTGCTGCCCTTGATGGGGGGGATACCCATTATCAGGATTCCCCGCGCTCATGGACCCAACACCCGGTTGCTCTCGCAAGGTTGACCGTCGCGAGGGAAACGAGTAATTGTGCGCCACCGTCTCCTGAGGCACTGGTCGCCGTTGGACGGGTTCCGGCGTTCGTCGCGTCGGAGCCAACGGTGCTGGCCTGGCCTGCTCCGGCGACACCTCCAATGATCGCCTGGCGTTGCGCTCCGGGATGGGGGGAGACTGCTGTTTCGGATCGACAGGGCTGACGGGGGAGACGGGTTCGGGCTGCTGAGGAGCGGTGTCATGGGCGCTGCTGTCTCGTGGCGGAATGAGCCTTTTACCTGGTGTCTCTGACAAGCGGCGCTCTGCGCTCTCCTTCTCAGCTTGCGTTGGTGGTTCGGCGCCGGTTGGCATTTCTGCTACAATGTTGTTGGGCGATGGAGCTGCTTGAGGGGTGATAGGAGGGGCCGGGGCCGGGGCCAGGGATGCGCCAGCTCCGCCTTCTCCTACAGCCGGGACATCTTCTCGTGGACGCTGGACGGTAGTCTCCTGTTCTCGGTTAGCTGTGCTCGCAAAAGGGTGGTGACCCGGGGGAAAGCATGCCTCTCCGCCAGGCCCAGTGACTGTCGTTGTAGTCGTGGTGGTAGTGGTTGTCGTCGTGATTGTCTGTCCAGTTTGTGGAATGCTCCTGGTCTCTCTGTTGACAACTGGCTCCCCGGATGGCGTCGCGCCCTTGAGGGCTTCACTTGTCTGTGCCGCTGATGTCTGGTTCGTGGACGGGTCGCCCGTGGAGGAGAATCCGTTGGGAGAGATGCCGCTGGATGGAGTGGCTGTCGACATGGAGGCATTCGCCTCGTTGCTGTGTCGCGATCCCTCATCTGGGGAGAGATTATCGCCTTGTTGTGGCGGCTTGTGTTCCTTCTTCCCTGGCAAGATTCCTCCCCACTTCTTCTTGCCTTTAGAATCGCCCAAGCCCATTGTCGTCTTATGGAGGTTTCAGTTCCAGATGTTGTGAGCTGGTGGCATACGGGGGCTCTGTGCGCGAATAGAAATTGTAGCTTCAGCACGTCTGTCAGGTTACGATGGTGAAACTACAATCATTTTCGAAATCATACTTGATGGCTGAGGCTTGGGCGTAATGCCGGATGGCGTCACTGGGTGAAGTCAACAGGGATCGTGAGGGAGGGTGGCTTATGACGATGATCGCCAGCGAAAACTGGGGATGCCGACCCTCTGTTTCGCACCTCCGTCGGTTGGCTGAGATTATTTTGATTGAGGATGAATCCTGGAAAAGACTTTTCATTCGTATCCAGAGTTGAGCACGCACTCTGATTGAGGAGTGAAACAGCATCAGCCACCACAGTAGGAAACGGTCGCGACCCTAACCCTGCGATGACACAAAGCAGGAAATGTTGAGCCATATAACAGACCATTGACATGCTGTCAAAAGGGAATTCTCTTTTGGCTTAGCGGTCGCCAGGTCTATTCAACAGGAAACGGTCGTGACCCTAACCCTGCAATGATCCAAAGCAGCCACCATTTTCGCACCAACAAACCCAATCGCGCGCCGTGCGTCATCAAGGTCCGGGGGTTGCTCCCCTGCGCGCGTTCTTTTCTGCTTCTTCTTCTTCCTCTTCTTCTTCTTCCTCTTCTTCTTCTTCTCATGCAAACTCATCAATTCCTCATGCCCCTCAACGCGTGATTGTTCAGCAATGCGTCTCTCAGCATTGTGCCTCCTGGGCACCTCCTCCTACCTCGCCTCAGCAAACCCCATCGACGACAGCCAGCAGCCCATCATGCCCCAGCCCGACTCCCCCTTCGTCTACGGCGCCCGGCGTCCCCTCGGGATTGGCGTCGGCCACTTCAGCGAGTGGTCCCGCGAGACCAAGCGCCAGTTCCTCATCGACTGGCAGGCCTCGCGCGCCAGCGAGTGGACCATCGTGATGGGCAACGAGGGCGGCGACCTCGACTCCATGACCTCGGCGCTCACCTGGGCCTACCACCTCGAGCACTCCACCGCCAACACCTCAAAGCCCATCAAGGCCATCGCCCTGCTGCAGACCCAGACCGACGCGCTGGACCTGCGCCCGGAGAACAAGGTCGCGCTGGCCAACTCGCAGATGAGCTCTGGCCACTCTGACCTCCTCACGATTGATGAGCTGCCCGAGGATCCCGAGACGTTGGCGGAAGACATCAAGGGCATTGTGATCGTCGACCACGCCAAGCCGCTGAGGCAGTGGGGCGACGCGAAGCTGCTGAGCATCTTTGACCATCACCAAGACGCCGGGGCCGGGATGAACGCCGAGCCTCGCGTTTTCGAAAAGACGGCAAGCTGCTCGAGTCTGGTGGCGCGCCAGATGCTCGACGAGCTGGAGGCTCTCCCGGAGGAGTACCACCTGCCCCACGAGCTCCTGGAGCTGATCCTCTCCGCCATCGCCATCGACGCCGGTGGCCTCAAGGATGCGACAGACGTCGACAAGGAGACGGCCAAGCGCGTCTTGAAGCGGTCCAACTGGCGCGACTCCAACTTGAAGGATAAGATGGCTGAGCTCGACGATGAGCTGAGCGCCGCGAAAAAGGACTTGGGACACCTCTCCGTGCGCGACCTCCTCCGACGCGACTGGAAGGGCGACCTCGTCGACACCCCCTCGCCGCGCACCCCCACCGTCCACCTCGGCTTCTCCTCCATCCCCTACTCCCTCGACGAGCAGATCCTCCGGACCGAGTTTCGCGAGCTCTTTGACTGGTTCGCCATCGAGGCCGCCTGGACCGCGCAGGTCGGCACCGACATCAGCGTCGCCCTCAACAAGTACAAGGTCCGCGACCAGGAGACGGGCAAGAAGAAGAAGGTCCGCGAGATCGTGCTCGTCGTGCGGACGGACGTGCGCATCAACGGCACGCAGGCCGACAGCCTGTTTGAGACGGTGAAGAAAGCGGTCGAGGAGAACGAGGAGCTGGACGCCAAGCCGTGGCACAGGGCGGACGAGCTGGGGAAGAGGCAGATGGTGTGGACGCACAGCGGCGGTGGGAGAAAGATGTTGCGGCCTATTATCGAGAAGGCTGTGATGGAGTGGGATGATTGAGCTTTTTTTTTCTTTTATCATCGACATCCTAAATTTTGATCGTAACAATAGAGATCATGATTTGCTACCAGCCATCCGCGGCAACTCACGCACTTCATTGCGCATGCGATGCCAGGCAATTTCGCCACTCAAAACCATAGTTCACGATGCATTTCTCCCTGATGCACTATGATTTGCATCACTTGCCCTCGTTTTTCATTTTGATTTTTAGTTTTTCCATCAAGGTGTGCTGCCCGGTGTCATGGTCGGCGCCGAGCTAGGACTGCGATCCGCTTCAAAAGTGTCCGAGGATACATACGCGGAGAGATTTCGCATCAGACCACACGTCAAGCAGCAGGCATGATTCCTCACCAAAGCGTAAACATATGTACTCTGTCCGTGCACACCGAGATTCTCGGAGATTTCGAATTCCTCTTACGAAAGATATAAAGCCTCCTACAAGCCCTGGCACCAACCATCACATACACCATTCTCCAACATCACCATCACCACCACCGCCACTCAGTATCATCAATATCAAATTCATTGCACCATTACAACACAAAAAACGAAAAGAAAAGAAAACGCTCATGCTCCGCAACATGCCCTCCAAGATCTACGACACCCTCATCATCGGCGGCGGCCCCGCCGGTCTCTCCGCCGCCACCTCCATCGCCCGCCAGGCCACCACCGCCCTCATCCTCGACTCGGGCGTCTACCGCAACGCCCGCTCCCAGCACATGCACAACGTCCCAGGCTGGGACCATCAGGACCCCGCCGCCTGGCGGAAAAAAGCCCGCGACGACCTGCAGGCGCGGTACGCCGAGTACATCACCTACAAGCCCGCCAAGGTGGTGAGCGTGAGAAAGAGCACGGCAGCCACCGGAAACAACAAAGACAACGAAACTCAAGAGAAGGAAGATCAAAAAGAGGAGGTTTTTCTCGTCTCCGACGAAGCAGGAGAAACCTACCTCGCCAAAAAACTCATCCTCGCCACCGGCAGCACAGACATCTTCACAAACCAAGCCCCCGGCTTCGACGCGTGCTGGGCCCGCGGCATCTTCCACTGCCTCTTCTGTCACGGCTACGAGGAGCGCGGCGCCCCCTCCGTCGGCCTCCTCGCGACAGATAACCTCTCCCACCCCAGGATGATCGCCCACATCCTCCCCATGGCGCGGCGCCTCGCGCGGTCCGTAACGATCTACACCGACGGCGACGCGGCGCTCGCAGAGACCTGTCCGACCCTGTACAAGGCGGGAAACGTGAGGGTGGATGATCGCAAGATCAAGTCGTATAGTTTGGTGGGTGACGGGCCGCAGGTCAGGATCAGCTTTGAGACAGGGCAGGACGCGGTCGAGGGGTTCTGCATCAGTAGTCCGAAGCTCGTGCAGACCGCCGGGCATTTGACGGAGCAGTTGGGGCTGGAGATGACGGATGAAGGCATGAATGTCAAGGTAGATGGCCCGTTCGGGCAGACAAGCGTAAAGGGATGCTGGGCCGCCGGCGACTGCAGCACCATGATGAAGGCGGCCCTCAATGCCATGATGCAGGGCGGGTTTGCTGGCGCGGGGGCACTCACAGAGTTGGGTGCTGAGGCGAATGCGTGACGGGGCGCATGTTATATCACTTGCTGATGTGAAACCATAAGTAGATCGTTTCGTACGATTTTGATTTCATCGCACTATATACAACATTCTCGTAATCCTCTTCGCAAAATATGTACAACAAGAAATGCCAAAGCTTAGGCATGGATAAAAGTCTTCTGCTCCGTGAGCTCTTCCCCATCGCAACCCCTTTGCAGTCAATTTATTTCCTCCATGAGGGTACTTATTTCTCCAAAGGCCGTATGCCTCATGATTCAGAAAGAGAGGTTGGATGTTCCCGTGGCCGAGTGACTAAGATTGAAAAATGGCGACGGTCGCGCAAAAGTTGTTGTCGTTATCGAGATGTTTCGCGATGACCTGGCCATTGACGTTGAGCATGCTCTGACTGGCCTTGGTCGAAAGCGCAAGCAGGGTAGCCTTGGAGTTGTTGACCTCAACCATGTTCTGCTGGCAGTCCTCGGTATCAAGGCATTTCTGTCCGTAGTTGTTGAAGAAAGAGTACAGACCACCACCGTACAGGAAGATGTCCTTCGAGTTGAGCACGCGCAGGCCCCAGGTACGAGCGCAGTTCTCCGTCTTGCAATCCGCAAAGGTTGGGTCGTTCCACCTGCTCTGGGGCTGGAAGGGGACAAGAGCATTCGGGTTGCCCTGGAAGTAAGCGGTCTCGGTCTGAATGCAGGACATGAACACATTCGCGGCCTTGTCAATCTGGTAGTTGTAGAGAGTGCTGTGCTCGGATGCAGTGCCCCAGAGCCAGGCACCCTTGGTGCTCTCGATGAGGATACCACGGCCGTTGTAGATGTTGATCTGGTTGAAATCGCTGCGGTCCAGCTCGTGGTCAGACACCCAGAGCCAGTTGTTCTCCATCAGGATGGAGGAATGCTTGGTGACATGCATGAGCATGAACGCACCGACACACTCCGGGTTGGGTGCCGCCGTCACGTCCGGGTTCTTGGAGCACTTGTCGGACTGAAGCTTGGTGCCAGCAGAGCCGCCAACACGGAAATGCACATCAAAGAGACCGGCAGACCCCTTCTCTGAGCCAGCCACATTCCACTCCATGAGAATGGCGCCTGGCTGAGGTCCCTGGGTCTCGATCATGAGGTCGGAAATCTCAACGTTGCCAGTGGAGCCAGGCTTGCCAACTCGGAGCATGGGCTTGGGGCTCTTCTGGTTCTGGAAGTTCTTGTTGCCGCCGGCCATGATCATGGGCCAGATTTCACCGACAACGCGGACGTTAGAGGGAATGTCGACCGTGTCGGTCAGAATGTAGGCGCCATGGTCAAAGTACACAATCTCGTCCGCCTTGATGTTGTTGAACACCTTCTGAATGGCGGCAGTGTCATCGGTCTTGCCATCGCCCTTGGCACCAGCAGCCTTGACGGAGATAAACTTGGAAGCGGGAACATCGGCGTACTGAGGCTTCTCCTTGGATACCATGCGACCTTGGCTGTTGAGAAGAGCCGCGGGCTTCTTGATGGCGTTACGAGTACCCTGGACAGACTCGCCCTTGGAGCCAGTGTACGCCCGACCTTGGACAAAGGACGGAACCAGAGATCCTCCCGGAAGGATGGCTTGACCGGACTCGGCATTCTTGATACCGACAGCAGCACCAGTAAAGTCGACGTTGTCGAGAATGAGAGTGCCATTGGACCAGCTACCCTGATCGGGGTCGTAGCGGGAAGCGATACCGACGTCAGTAGACTTGAAAGTGCTGTCCTGGAGAGTGACAGATCCAACATCTTGCTGGGGTTGGCCCGAGGTCAGGTCAATGCCGATGCCGCAGCCGTTGAACTCGAGGTTGTGGTAGGCCCAAACCCAGTTCCAGATCTGGTAGATGCCAACCTTGCAGTTGTTGAAGACGAGATCCTTGGCAGTGAACTGCTGGCTGCCGAAGAAAGCACCAAGACCACCGCCGTTGAAAACAAGGTTGACCATGTAACCACCAGAGCCGTTCTCCATGAAAATACCCTGCTGGACGTTGTCCTTGCTCTTGTCCACAACCATGTCGAAGATGATGTTCTGGAGAGAAGTGGCCTGGGCGACCTGCCAGTGGATACCCGTGCCAGTGGTTTTGGGCAGGGCAGTGAGGTCGATGCGGAAATTGCGGATTTGGCGGAAAAAGTTGTTCTGGTTGGTAAACCAGTTGACACCACCTTCCTTGTAAGGGTTTGCGTCGATGACGGCGATGCCCGAAAAGCTGGGGGCGGCCTTCAGGACGGGCATGTTCTTGAGATCACCGATCATGTGGGTGTAGTAGTAGGCGATGATGGGCTTGGAGACGACGTAGGTGCCAGGAGGGAAGTAGACCAGGGCGGGAGTGGTTGTGCTCGAGTCGCAGCCGTCGCCACAGCGGTTGCCGCCATCGGTGATGGCCTTGTTGATGGCTTCCGTGTCATCGGTCGAGCCATCACCCTTGGCACCATAATCGGCAACATTGCGGAAAACCTTGTAGCCGCTACCCCCCGAACCAAAAGGCACGGCGCCGTTGCGCTCGATGGTGGCAAACCACCAGTCAGAAGCAAGCGAGCCAGCGTCGGCGGCAGGGGCAGCAGGGCTCGCTGGTGCTGAAGCCAGAGGAGCAGAAACCGAAGCAAACTGCGGAGCAGCGCTCACAGGGACTGAAAAAAGGCGGAGGGCCAGAAGGCCCGCCGTCAAGACGGTCGAGAGACCCATGATGGTGAGCGAAAGTGTGAGTTCCTCCTGGGAATCACGGGGGATATGAAGTGAAGATGATGCTGATCAAAGCACCCTGTAGGGAAAGCTAGAATTTGATGCGTCAGTATGATCGAGCAAGAAACTTGGGGAGGCCGCAACCCATGTGAAGCAAAGCGTGAGATGCGAGAAGGAAGACAAGATCACTGACTGTAAGCAAGAAGGCGTCTTTTGTACCACACTTGTGGTTGTGACAAGGAGAGGCGAGAAAGAGAGGATGATGCTGATGCGAGGATAGAAAGGAACGTGAGGAGGGTCGCGTGACGGTTCTTTATACAAAGACCAGGCATGATGAAAGCTTGGGCGAAAGACAAACAGACGGGCATGTGAATGACGGCAGCTTCGAAATGTGCCAGGTGCCGGCAGCTGGTGCAAAACCAGGCGAGATGAGGCCGAGATGGTCCTCGTGGTCGAGATCTGATCTGGATGGAGGCCCTCGACAGTTGGGGTGACTCTGCAAAATGAAACCCCAGAGGTCGAACAAAGCTTATTGTTGCATTTCCCCACAAGGCCAAGCACACTGGTACACAATATCGCCGACATGACAGCGAGATTGACGAAAAAGAGAGTTTGTCCTGAAGCGGCAAGTCGTGAGGAACAAAAGGGAGGAAATTGCACGCGATGGCACCCCCCACACTGTAGATCCCCAGATTGAGCTGCTCTTTTGGGCCGACTAGCAGTCTGGGGCAGAAGAGGCGTACTGCGGCGATAGCAATTGAGAGCCTTTCGTCGGATCGAGAGCGGACAATAACGCGTCCGTGACTGGTTTTCCGCCTGGCAAAGACTATCACGAGTCACTCCACTTGGAGATCCACGTTGCACTGATGGTATGGTTGGGCACGAGGTAGAGGAGGCAGCTGATCCCGATTGTGTGCCACAACTGGGATTCCAAGACACACAATGGCGTGCTCTGAAGGTGTTGACTTACAATGATAATAATGCAAGTTTGAGGACGGCAACGCTGGATGTCACTCGCAAAGCGGAATGGTCGACGTTCGTCAAGAACAGGTCGGATGAAAACTGCGACAGGTATCGAGAAGGGAAAGACGAAAAGGTAACAATAGCAAAGGCAAGCCTCGGGCCGTTGGTGAAAGAGAAGGAAAGGGACAAGAAACGCGAACGATGGTCGTGACGAGAATGAAAGAAACGTTGGTGAAGATGGCCAGGCAGTGGCAGGGAGACGAACATATATTGCCTTGTCGCGCTCTTTCCCTCGCTTCCCATCCGTGCCTCTTGCCGCTTGCTATGACCAAAAAAATAGGCGCCTCATACGTAGCGACACAGCTACACCCATGATCCATGATCCATGATGCATCGCACCCTGGAATTCGCGGCAGAGGCAATCAGTGGTCCTGGATGATCCGCCCAGCCATCACTCGAAACGATGGACAACTACAAGATCTGCGGTAAATATCGAGTCTGCATCACGGACCCTGCACTCACCTGGACTCACAGCAATCACAGGCTGTGGTCTGTTCTCAGCACCAGATCCATCCGACGTACCACAATTTGTCTCAGCAAAAGCACTATTCTCGTCCCGAATTCCAATCCTGTCCCTGGCTGGGCGGCTGGCATTGTTGCCAATGTTTCGAACGGGATGTGCAGCATGAATGCCGCGGATCCACTTTGTCTTTTGCGGTCCTTGTTCAACCAAGTCATCCCCCTTGGACCCCTGCCAGCATCCCCAAATACCGTAGCTGCGACCACTTGTGCACATCTGCATCCGGATGTGCTGCCGAAGAGATGCGTATGATCATGACCCATCATTGCGGCTGGTTGAGTTTTCTGGTGGCGCCGACCAGCTTAGCATCTATCTAGTGCTCGGCCTTTTGAGACGCCACAAAGACAAGGAGCCCACATGGGAAAGGGGGATTCACGCTTGATGACTTTGTCCGAGCGATTGGTCCAGAAGAGGCGACAAAAGCGTTTCAAGCAAGTTATTCCACCGCGGTTAGCTCTTCCACCCCTGCGCAGGGGGGTCCGACCATGTTCTCAGCAATGCGACCCTACGTACCGTGACAGTGCACACGGCCTTGAATCAACAGAGGGTCCGATGTGGAAACCTTGCCTCTGATCAGTTTTGAAACCTGGGGAGGGAGGGCGTTCCGGAGGAGGAGGGGGGCGCGTGTTCCTGGACCGAGGACAAGGATTCCGGCCCGAGGTTTTAGGTCGTCAAACAAAAAGCATGCTGTTGACTGGCAGCGCCAGGCTCATGTCGCACATCGTTGGGCGGCCTTTGTGGTGTCGAAGATCCAAGGGGCTTGAGAAGTTGAGTTTACGCGAACAAGCTCACTAGATTGCCCCTCTGACTGTGCCTGAAGACTGGATGGGCTTGCACTCTGTGCAGGTGACTTGATTTCGTCTCAACGTCTTGTCTTTTGCGGCAGTCGACGCGTGACGTGACGAAGGTAACGCGACATACCAACGGCAGGTCTGCTGCCATACACGTCATCGCAAAAACGAGCAGCATCCTAATACACAGCAGACTTGGACAGTCATAGCAGCGTCAGTCGCCTCTTGTCTCATGAACAATCGCAGCCCGTACAATGCATTCTCCCTTTCCTCCCTTCTGACCAGGGAGAGCGGAAACGACGAGGAATGGGGCTTGTATTTGGAAGGGAAGGTGCAATGACCGCTGTTTCCCTATCGGTGCGTTTCTCGTAGCGTCGTTTCAACAACCAGGGTCCGTCGACCAATCATTGTATGTAAACACCTTTTCACGGCGGGTCTACGTCCTGGTGCCTTGCAGAAGTGGAGCCAAACCCGCCGAAGCCAGAAGGTCGTCCCCCTGTAACCGCTAGAACGAGCCCAAGGAAACGGGAGAGCCCAGTTCTAACCGCCCAGTGGTCCATCGTCAAACATTCTCTTCGTGTTCTCTCTGCCACTAGATCTCTTCTACGCCACACGTACCAACGCAGTTCTGGCAAGCCACGTCCAAGGAATCGCACACTTTTTGTCTTGGAGCTTAGTAGTGGGCATCGGTCGGCGGCTCTCTGGCAAGCGCGTGGGTACGTCATAGTATTCCGCCGCCGTCAACCGATGCTGAAGAATATTGCTCACCTCAGGCATGTATAGCTCAGGGATCAGGGTAGCCCGTCTGATACTATCGTGCGCGCGGTAACGTGGCATCGAGTACGACGGAATCCGATGTCCCGTGCTGCATTTGCATCACATGTGATCCATGGCGAGATCCCGGGCCTTGTGACACCCTCTCTGCACGCGTCTTCTGAAGGTGGGCAGTCACATCCACACTTGGCACTTGGTGTAATGGTCGACATGCACAGTTGTGAGCGATGCTACAAACTGATACAAACCTTTGACCAGTGTGAAGATCATGACCATAACAGCGTTTTTACATGCAAGAAGTTGTGTGCTTCAGCAGATGTGAGTGGCCCACAAACCGCTAGAAACTAACAGCAAAAGCACGAACGAGCAAAGAGGTAGTTTAGCATCGTATGCAAACTCTAGAACAGCTGCATCATCAGTGAAGAGGGCTTTTCTCGCTGGCGGTGCCGAAATCTCGGTATCAATCAACCCTAACCCTTTTCATGACCCTGAGCGGTGCCACCCCGCGACAAGTCAGCGATAAGATAAAGAAACTTTAGCGAAATCGGCTCAAGCGACCCCGCCAATTTTTTTTCGTGACGCGGGTGAAATGTGAGGCGGGGTGGGAAGATCCCTTCTCTTTCTTTTCTTTCTTCGATGTGTACCATACTCCCAGGTGTTTGTTAAAAAGAAACGCCTGCTCTTCTTTTCTGGAATTGAATTACGCGACTGAGACGACTCGTCAAAGTTTCTTCTCATCACCGACGACATGACGAACGATATCATGGAGACCAAGGCGCCTCACAACGAGTTTGACGTACGTGCGCCTTACGGAGATGGGGATGGAGGAAGAGAAAGAGAAAGAGAAAGAGAAAGTCGCCAGCTGCCTTTGCCTTGAGACGATGTACAACACTTGCCATTCGACGTCGAGGAGAACGCGAGCAGATGCCAATGCCTTCAACGGATGTCTCTGCCAAACCTTCTACTGAGAGGACGCAAAGCCTGGTCTGGTCCTCTTGGCCGGACCTCACAGCGCGAGTGGTTGAGAACATCATACGATTCACGGCCTTTCGAAATCAAAAATGGCAGCTGGCACTTTGATCTTTTATACTCCTTCTCTGACCTCCTTACCTCCCTCCTCGAAGCAGCATCGTCACCAGGCCGAACGCATTTGGACTAACGCAGCTGGCAGACCATCCTGGTGCTCGACTTTGGCAGCCAAACCTCTCACCTGATCCTCCGTCGTCTGCGATCCATGCAAGTGTACGCTGAGATGCTGCCTTGTAACACAAACATCGCCGAGCTGCCCTTCAAGCCCAAGGGTATCATCTTCTCTGGCGGACCCGCCAGCGTCTACGACCAGGATGCGCCTCGTAAGTTTTACCGCACCCAGAAATCTTTACAATTTCAAAAGGCATTGCAAGACTCCTAACACTGTCCCAGACGTCGACCCCGCCGTCTTCGACCTCGGCGTCCCGATTCTCGGCATCTGCTACGGCTGCCAGGAGATTGCCTGGCGCATCAACTCCGAGAACGTCGCCCGCGGCACCATCCGCGAGTACGGCCACACCGACGTGAACATCCACCAAGCCCCCAACGCCCACATGAACCGCCTCTTCGCCGGCCTCGGTGAATCCATGCACGCCTACATGTCCCACTTTGACAAGCTCGTCAAGCTCCCCGAGGGCTTCACTGTCATCGCCTCCACCGCCAACTCGGAGTTTGCCGGCATCGCGCACCAGGACAAGCCCATCTACGGCGTGCAGTTCCACCCAGAGCTCGAGCACACACCGCGCGGTTCCGAGATTCTCAACAACTTTGCCGTCGACGTCTGCGGCGCGACGGCAAACTGGGAGATGAAGAACTTTTTGGATAAGGAGATTACGCGCATCCGTAACCTCGTGGGGCCGACGGCGCAGGTGATTGGAGGTGTGAGCGGTGGTGTCGACTCGACCGTCGCGGCGAAGCTGATGAAGGATGCGATCGGTGACCGCTTCCACGCTATCCTGATCGACAACGGTGTCATGCGCCTCAACGAATGCGAGCAGGTCAAGGAGACGCTCGGTCAGCACCTTGGTATCAACCTGACGGTCGTCGACGGCGCGGATCTCTTCCTCTCTAGACTGAAGGATGTCAAGGAACCTGAGAAGAAGAGGAAGATTATCGGAAAGACATTTATCGATTTGTTCCAGGAGGAGGCGATCCGGATCGAGAAGGAGGCTGAGAAGACGCCCAACGCCGGTCCCGTCGAGTGGCTTCTCCAGGGAACTGTAAGTCCCGATCACGGTCCTCTTTGCAAGCTTTGCGCTTACAAGTAAACAGCTCTACCCCGATGTCATCGAGTCCGTCTCCTACCGCGGCCCCAGCGCCACCATCAAGACTCACCACAACGTCGGCGGTCTCCCCGATACCCTCAAGCTCAAGCTCATCGAGCCCCTCCGCGAGATGTTCAAGGACGAGGTCCGCAAGTTCGGCGCCGAGCTCGGCATCCACCACGACCTCCTCATGCGACACCCCTTCCCTGGGTACGTCCCCTTTTACCACACTCCATACTACATCTGGCTTCGTATCTCAAGTAAAAGTGCTAACAATTTGAAAAAACAGCCCCGGTATCGCCATCCGCATCCTCGGCGACGTCTCCCCCGAACGCGTCGCCATCGCCCGCGCCGCAGACAACATCTTCATCTCGGAGATCCGCGCCGCCGGCGTCTACGACCAAATGTCCCAGGCATACTGCGCCATCTCCCAGGACCGCGCCGTCGGCGTCCAGGGCGACGCCCGCGTCTACGGCTACATTGCCATCCTCCGCGCCGTCAAGACCCTCGACTTCATGTCCGCCGAGCCCTTTGAGTTTGATTTCAAGCTGCTCAAGAAGATCTCCACGCGCATCATCAACGAGGTCGAGGGCGTTGCGAGGGTTACGTACGACGTTACGAGCAAGCCGCCGGGAACGATCGAGATGGAGTAGAAAGGAGCGTGCTTCCATGGATAAAAGGAATGATATTTACGTACGCAGAAAAAATAGAGCTTTTTTTTTATTCTTTTAGTTTTATTCTTGTGCACTCGCGAGTTCTACTCTCCGCGTTTCGTCGGTATTAACATGCTGGCTTTTGGATGACAGAATACATTTTTGGTTGTGTCGGGTCTTTGTGGGCGGTGGGTGAAAGAATCATATGTGGACAGCACAAGGCGAAGCTTCCAAATAGATCAAGTCGAGAGCAAAAGTCTATACAACGGAATATCTATATGCCATACGCCTATACGCTACAAATGCTTTGAAAAATCGACAATCATCCAAACTCCTCATGATCATGCCACACTCATTAGTTCCTCTGTTCACTCTCCAACCTCTCAACGCCCTCCACATCAGCTCCAAAGTCCATCACCAGAATCTTGGGCTCCTGTCCCGTCGACACGATCCTGCGATAGTCACTCTTTGCACTCAACACCCAGCTATTGTGCCAATGCGGGAAATCGAGCAGCTGCGTCCCCGTCTCCATATCCCATACTTTAATGTCTGTGTCGTAGCTTGCCGAGACAAGTCTTCCCGATACGCTGTCCACGTGCAGAGAGCGGACGAGGTTGTCGTGCGCCTCGTCCATGGAGCGCAGAAGCTCGCCGGTGTTGGCGTCCCAAATACGAATAGTCTGGTCGTTGCCGGCGGAGGCAACGAGACGACCGTCTTCGGAGAACTGAGAGCATGCGAGGCCCTTGGTGTGCCCGAGGAGCTCGCGAATGGGAAGGCCGGACTCGATGTTCCAGAGCTTAACGAGGTGGTCGCCCGAGCAGCTGACAATCGTGTTCGCGCGAGTTTGTACAGCATTCACTGGACCGGTGTGGCCCTTCAGCTCTTTGAGTAGGCTGCCGGATGCACGGTCCCAGACGCAAATGGAAATATCCTTGCTGCAGGTGACAATATATTTATCGTCAAAGGCCAGGTCGAGGACGGCGGCTTTGTGATGCTTGAGTTGCATGATGGGACGGTAAGAATCCTTCAGGTCGTAGATGATGCAGGTTCCGTCGGAGGAGCCGGTGACGAGGATGCGATCGTCGTACTGTAGACACAAGATGGAAGCGTTGTGGTGGATGGGGAAGGTGACTGTTGGCGGTGTAGAGGTTTTAAGGATGCTCCCGTCAGATGAAGCGGCGATGTGAGTGGGCTGGCCATTATCATCGGCAAGTAGAGTGGGAGATTCGATCACGGAGGGTGGCCCGATAACGAGGGTGCATTCGAGAGTGTGAAGGTCCCAAACACGTATGGTCTTGTCGCGGGAGCCGGTGACAATCTTGTATCTGCAACGTGTGAGCAAGTGTATCTTGTTGAGATTGGGCAGAGTGAACTTACTCATCAAACTGAACACAGTAAATACTGTCTTGGTGTCCATTAAGATAAAGGGGCCGCGCCTGGCCTTCTTTCCAGCGTTGGTTCAGCTGCATCTTCGCCCTGTAGATCTGTTTCCAATCATTGGATGGCGCAATCTTTGGAATTCCGAGCCCCCGATTCGGTTGAACCGGGGTGCTCGTCGCGTACGTTGTTGTCATTTCGCGCAGGCATGAGTCCCTCCAGACATGTTGGTTGTTGCTGATGCGGTTCCAATTTCGCGATACCCTGCTCACGTGGGCGAGCCCTGCAGCATCCAGGTTGGCCAGGATGTGAATGGCTAGCTCGACAGGTAGCTCGGAGATGAAATCAACCCGGGTGATCTTTCGCAGATCCGTCTCGCTAGTGTGTGCATCTGCGTCTGACACGACGATCCCGATACCGCTCTCACGGTCGTTGACTCCCTCATCGGCTACAGAAGGGGACCTCAGTCGTGTGTGCTGCAACGCCCTGGCCAGATATTCGTTCTGCATCGCAGCCGAGGCCTTGGCAGCCGCACCTCCGTGTTCAGGAATCATGGGTGGCCCGAAGTTGACGTGCGGACTCAAGGCCATATTCTTGGAACCATCTTCAAAGTGGCTGGCCTCGCCAGGTTGGAGGCCATCGTCTCGTTGACATAAATCCTGTGCCTCTTGCTTCGGGTCGCCGAAAAAGGATCGTGAGGTGCGAAGGTGTCGACTTGATCGAGCCAGGCTGCGATTCCAAAGGGAATGGGAGGTCGTCGGTCTCGGATCAGGCATCTGTCCCTCTCTGGCGACATCTTCGGCAGCGGCGGACGGACGACGGTTCACGAGGCTCCTAATGGACTTTGAGGCTCGCCGGAAGAGGCCACGGCCGGATGAGCTGAAACTTCGCAGGCGATGGTTCTGTGGGGGTAGAGCATGGTGTTGGTCGTCGATCGTCGCATCGTATGGATCGCAAGGTGCTGTGCTGCGGTCCATCTTGAATATCCTAGACGAAGTACCTAGGTCGGACAAAGAATAGAGAGAATCGAAGGTTTTCTTTGTTCCACGAGCGAGAATAGCGATGACGGTTGGAGGCGCAATGGGTGACAAAGTTGAACGTGGCTGTGTGGATGTTTACCACAAGCAGAGGTGAAGTTGGGCCCAACTGGGCATCAAGCAGATCCAAAGAAATAAAAGATGAAAGGCTCTGTATCGAAAAAGAGGTTGGTGCGGTTACCGTATATACAAATTGCGGCGTCGAAAAGGACAGACGGAATCAAACAGTCCAAGGTTCCAAGAAGAAGGATGATAAACGATGAACGATGGAACGAGCTGGGGATGGGATTGGAAGAGAGTGTGACGATGGACTCTCAATCCCGACCGAACTTTGACACCCCAGATCTGAGATTGGGTAGACCCGCCTTGAAAAGACTATTCATTGGCTGAGAGGCCGGCCCCTGTCAAGCCGCCAGGGGTTCCGAGCCCGCCCAATTCGAGCACGATACCCCCTAAACTTTATCATCCAGCGCCCTGCGAACGCCCGCCCTGCAGTCCACTAATAGGGGCGAGACGTCCCCTGTGTGGTGTTGACTCCGGCGACTCCGTCCAAGGTATCTCCTGGTTACAAACATCGGAATCTGCCTGTTCATCACCAAAAATGCCATCTCGCCACAATCCCATTGTTTACCAGTGTCACCAGGAGTAAGCATCAAGATCAGTCTCGTGTGCATAAAACAATCAATGCTGCCCAGGCCAACAACATCACTGTGCTCAGCCTGACTCAGGTCTCCCTCCTTCCAGCGCACCGGCGCAAAGTTTCACATACCGCCTTGTGTCTTGGCCTTCTGGAAACTACCTGCATCACTCCCTGACAGTAACGACGAGCCGCAGAAGAAAAAATAGGAGAAAAGTTTGCAATTCTCCTGCTTCCCATCTTTCTTTCGGTTAGGTGCTGGCCGGCGTGCATCCCAGGCGACAGGTTGCGGACGCTAGAAACCCCACGGAGTGCCCGAAGAAGGTCGCCACTTGGCTTGACGATACCTACTTACTGCCTGTGTCACGTGGAGCAGGTTATTGTTTGTTGGACATGTATTAAACACAGCGCTTCCGAAAGTTTTAGAATGGTGAGGCCCATGCTCGGTTTTGCTTATTCTGCTGTCTTTCTTTTTTCTCGTAATTAGCATTGGTGATCGACCGTCCCGCGTGGCACTAAGGCTTTTGGCATGCTTGGACCAACGGCCACGGTCAGCCATCATGGATTGGTAGGACATTTGCTTCAGACCATTGTCAGCGTGGTGAGTAAAGTGAAAGGATGAGATAACTCAGATATTGATTGCCACTCGGATGTCGTGGAAACAAACTGAAGTAGCTTGAGTTTGATAAGTATTTGATGGACTGATACGCAATATATCGAGGTACCGGGTAGGCAGCGCAGACGAGATTAATGGTCAAAAGCAAGAAGAGTCAGTTTCACGCGAGGAAACATGGGGCAAATAGCCATTGTTTCTGATGCAATATCATTACTGTCATAGCAACTCTCATTAATATTGGCAAGTAGATCAGACAACCCCAGGCGTGATTTTCCCGTACTGATTCGCGGCCATCTTAGGTGCACTGCGAGTACCACTCATTCGCTGCCTTACACGTTCCCTGCGCACAGCACTTGCTCCCCGTCCACCCATTCCCTCCACATTGCTCCCACATCTTGGCACAGCTCCCCGTCGGCGCCGGCTGAGTGTTCCCGGTCGTCGTGGTCGTTGCTTGTGGCGGCGTGCTCCCTCCACCGCTCTGCACCGCCCTCACGGCCTCGATGATTTTGGGCCCGATCTTCTGCGCCAGGAACTGGTCGCCCGCCGCGTTGGGGTGCACGCCGTCGGCTCGGAGCATGCCGTTGGTGTAGCCACCGGCGCGCGAGACGTCTGCGATGGTGATGGGGGACTGGGAGTTGGTGTTTTGCGAGACCCAATTGGGAATGGCAGAGTTGACGGCCTCGATGGTGCTATCTGACCAGGAGGTTGGGATGAGTTTTTCAATCTGCTTTGTTAGCAGAGTTCCTTTTACCCAGGGACACAAAAAAATCCAGCAGCTTACAATGATACGAGCCTTGGGGTTCGCATTCCTGATGGCTTTCACAATAGTGGTGTATGCTCCCAAAATATCGTTCGCGCCCCGCTTGCCAATATTCACATCATTTGTTCCCAAGTGAAAGTTGACCACGTCCGGCTTGGTATTCTGCACCCAGCCAACAATGTTGTTCTTCGCAATGTCCACAGCCTGCCACCCCGAGTGGCCCTCGTGGTTCGGGTCAAAGCCGCTGGGTACAGAGCAGCCCTGTGTGCCGGACATGCTCCCGACAAAGTCAACGCTGGAAGCGAGGCCAGCGGAGGTGAGCTGCTGCCACACCATGGGGCGCCAGCAGGTAATCTCGGTAATCGAGTCGCCCAGGAGCATGACTTTAACTTTCTGCGAGGCGGCGGTGGCCACGAGGGCGGCGAGCGTCGCGAGTGAGAACTTCATCTTGGGCGAAACTTTGACCGAAAATTAACAGTATCTTCTTCTGCTTCAAGATTGCTGCCGTCATTTATTCCAGCGGCCATCCGTGGACGACACCATACCCTTATATCGGCCCTCGCGGTTGAATTGTACCCAGCGTCGCAACGAGCACGATCCGGCGATATTGACGGACGCAGATCGCCCGGTGCAGCCCATTTAGGCAGCTCGATCATCCATAAGATGCATGACCCTCGACCGTACCGATTGGTGGAAATCTGCCGCCCAAGGTCGTCTTTGGCGTGGCTGGCCTGAAAGGCAATATGCGCGCCGGTAGTATCCTCGCGAGCCTGGCAGCCCAGAGTTTCCGGACGTGCGGAACATATTGTATCATGCGCCATGTGAACAAAAGCCTGTATGTATCATGTCTGGCTCAGTGGGGACGTCGAGCATGGGTCTGACCGGGTTTCATCATGGATCACATCTGCCGACCCAAACGCCGTCGAGCGCACGTTGGCCGAAAGAGCAAATGGTTAGTCCGGGGCAATGTATTCGTTCTTGATTTATGAAAGTGTCGCCGAGCATTCGATTCGTGTCGCATGATGCGCGGAGTCGGCGGTTTGATGATGCTCCTCCACAGGTTGAACGTATCGCACGCCCGAGCTTCCGTCGCGTGCATCACGTGAGCATGATTCGCGAACTTGGTCCACATCGCCCGTCATCTAGGCCATCCGGGTGCCAATCGTTGAACGGTTTCATAAGCTAGATGCTCAAGTCTCTTTCAACTTTGTTCCTCGTTTGTCATCATTGGGCGTTCAATTCATTATCATGTCTTGTCTCTACTGGGCAAACGCATCTTTGTACCCAACCATGCATGACCTGTACCTCGCCCTGCCCTGCTCAAGCTTGTCCATCGCCTCCTTCAGACCATCAGGACCAATCGGTAGCTCCTCGACCCAGGAGTGTATGCCCTGGTCCGCCGCAAGCTGGAACATCTCCAGCATCTCCTTGCGGCTACCCAAGTGCGTGCTGCTGATGCAACAGGCGTTCTTGGTAAAGTCCTGGTTGCGAATGGTGATGCCGTCGCCGCCGGGCATGCCCACCGAGTTCCAGCGGCCGTGAACGCCGAGCATAGAGAGGTACTTGTTGAGGACAAAGCCATCGAAGGAGTTGGCCGTGTTGACGATCAGGTCAAAGGTCATCTCGTGAGGCTTCTCCCAGCCCTCCTCCTCCGTGGCGATGAAGCCATCGGCACCCATCTTCTTGGCGTCGGCCTCCTTGGAGCGGGAGCGGGAAATGGCCCAGACCTCGGCGCCAAGGGCTTTGGCGAACATGACACCGTAGTGTCCGAGACCACCAATACCGACGATGCCGACCTTCTTGCCGGGACCGCAGCCGAAACGCTTGAGAGGGCTGTAGACGGTAATGCCACCGCAAAGCATGGGAGCTGCATCGACGCTGCTCAGCTTCTCGGGGATGGGGTAGACCCTGCATGATCTGTGAGTATGTCTTGATCGTCGTGCGCACGCAAACGCTTCGCTGACTTACCAGAACTCCTGCGCACGAATGTGGGAGGCGTAACCGCCCTGGGTGATGAATCCGGTGTCGAGATACTCAGAACCCCAGGTGTCGATCGTGTGCTTGCAGTATGTCTCGTTGTCGTTCTGACACTCCTTGCACTTGAGGCAAGAGTAGATTTGCGCACCGACACCGACGCGCTGGCCGACCTTGGCGAGGGTGACCTTGGGACCGACCTTGACGACCTTGCCGACGACCTCGTGTCCGACGGTGAGGGGGTAGGGTGTCTCGCCCCAGTCGCCGTTGATCTTGTGCATGTCACTGGCGCAGACACCGCAGCACTCGATCTCAATATCGACATCGTCATCGAAGAAGGGACGAGGAGTGAAGTCGTTCTTCTTGAACTGGTTCCAGTGCTCCAGGTCGGGCGACTGGAAACCCGTAAACTTCTCGGGGTATTGGGCCATGGTGTGTGGTTAGGTTACGGGCTATGAGGAGGAAATTGTGGATGGAGTTTACGAGAAGAAACAGGAGAGAAGGAGGAAGAACTCATAAAGGGGACCACTGCTCTATTTGAAGGATGTTTATCACGGCGGCCCCCCCTCCTTTTCTTCCCCCAGGAAGCAACGACGCGCAAACCTGCAAACCCCAACTGGCGACATCATCGAAACCGATCATCGCATGGAAAGCAGTCACTCCTGTTCAAAACAGAGGGGTCGAACCCACTAGGGTGCGGGCAGCCGGTGCTAAAAGCAACAGGTGAGGGGCAGGCAGATGGGGCGAATGTCGAAGAGCTTCCATCGTCATCGCTGGCGTCGCATCGAACACCGACCACGCCAAAGGAGAGAGTCCTTGACGACGTGAGTTGCGACGTGCCTCGGGTGCAAACCGACCGAAATCTGTCGCAGCGTGGGGGTCAGTCCCTCCACCAGTAAGCCGACATCCACAGGATGGTAGGACGGAAACAAACTCCGAAACGCAGAAGAGTGACAATGTCTTATCCGACATGGCGGTTCGCTTTTGTTGGAGGGACGGCGGGTCACAGAGGAATGCTCGACCCCACCATTAGACCTACATGCATGTCTCCATGATTATCATAGGTACAAGAATCAGACCCGTCGGCTGTCGCTTGTCGGGTAAATCGCACCCAGGCGACTTCCAGCCGTTTGGAGTCAGTTGGAGTCGTAGTCTCGCGCTTGTTGGACTGCGAAATTGACTGCGAACAGATGGAGACAAATTTCAATGGCGGTGGTGAGCAGAGCCATTTCGGTCAAAGTAACGTGAGAAGATTCATCGCTCGCAGTCGTGCTGCAGGACCCTCGCCTTCGAACAGCAGAAGTAATGAAAGCTTCAATTGAGGCACAGAGAGAAATACAAACTCTGTATATACAACGTGACAGCACAGAAAAGATCTGGAAGAGGAAGCGTGGATAGCCTTCAGTCTTAAAACGCTTGGACGGGGAAGCTTAGGTTGAGTGGAGCCTGGAGGCGGACACTGTGCAGCAAGAATACCTGACTCAGAACTCACGTCTTGGTTCCGGTGCACACATTGGCTTGTTAATTACAACTGACATTTTGTGAACTATACTGTGAATACAGATATTTCTGCCTTCTCGATCTTGTCCAGCGCGCTCCTCTCTTCTGCCCAGAAGAACTCGCGTCGCAGCATCTGTCAGCGCACGTGACACAGCACATGATGCGCGTTTGTTGTTGTCTCCCTGCAGCTTTGATGAGAAGACTTGTGAAACCCTTTTCCAACACTAAAATCCAAGGAGCCTTTTCAGTACGACTTATTGGAGTTCTATACAGTCTGGATGAACTAGGCGATATCTTGAGCACTTGTGAGCATCAAGCGTTGTACGCGAGGGGCTGCGGCCTTGATCATTGAATCTCTTTGAGGACCCGTGCACGCACTACAAGGCAGCATCTCCCACTGATTCCGATGTCGCGTATTAGGCGCTCAAAGAACGTGGTACGCTGGACAAAGCGAAACCCCCGTTTAAACCTCTTCGCGCTACGTCCGCCCGCTTGGCTACCAGCCCCTTGCACGTTCGAATGCCAACAAAGGAAGCTGAGCAGACAGGAATCTATACAAATCATGTCGACCGCCGTAGCCACAATCTGATCTTTGAAAACTCACATTAATAACATCATAAGTGATATCTTGACACCTTCTTCAATTTTTGCTCAACAGAAATTTTGTTTCTAAGTGGAGAGATCCCCTATCATGTCACCCACAGCCATCGATGACACCTCCGCGACATGTGGTTGGTCGGTGGTAAAGAGACGCAAGAACAAAGGCACCGGTATGCTGCGGGTCAGCGTTATGGTGGCTTTTTTCAACTGGCACCAGGAGAGCCCAGTTATCAGCGATGAGGAGCTGATCGAAATCATGCTCGACGCTATGCGCGCTACGAGGAAGATCCCATCAAAGGTCGCCATACGGTCCACTATACATGATTGGACTTTGCGCGAGGACTCACAAACTGGGAGTCGCAGACGTTTCCCCGATCCGCCGCACTTTACCATCTCATTCAAGGAGTCTGAGGATGACCTCAGGTCTGGCACGCACCAAACTAATCATGTCTACGTGGACTTCGCAGAAGGTAGGTGGTATTTTGCCCGTGTCGGTACTCTTAGGACCCGCAGGCAAGATTCGACTACGAAGCGCCAAGAAGGATCGCGCTGCTGGGATGAAAGGAAGTTCTCTGCTTAGAAGGCGGTGGACTACTATTATCCGAGAAAGTGGTCGTGATCTTGGAGTTTCGAATGTCTGGGCTTCATAACAAGTCATGGGTTATTACACAGTATTTTGTGTATATTAGTGTCTACACAACTGGTTGATACGTCAAATACTCACTACCTCTTGATCCTTTACCTATATTGGTGGATGGCCCTTGATGTTTTGGTGTCCTGTGAGGGAGTCGCCTCTTGCGCTAGATGTTGGGCCGAGGAACTTTCAGGTTAAGCGCGCTCGTCAACCTCTGACTTCTGATCGGTCGAGGAGCATAGAGTGTAACAGAACGCTCTTCAGGACTTTTATCAACTATCGTCTTGCTCGAAGGGCGAGCAACCCAGTTTTTGTCGATTTAGACAACCAGACTTCACAGTGCGGACACACTTGGTTCACTCTGCCACTCTTGTGTCAAGGCAAATCAAGTCGAAATAAAAACCTCAACTTTGACTCCGGTAATCTTTTGATGATGTTGTATGAATTTCTCAGCTTTTTGTCATGCTTTGGAGTTTTCGCCCTCGATTGAGAAGATCTTCAGGTTGAGACACCAAACAAGTGGGGGGATCGCCGGACTCTGGCACCGTAGTTTGTGCTGCTCCAATGCCCACCAATAACGATCTGGATAAATGCTCAATCAGGAATGAGGGGTCATTTCCACGAAAGAACGAGACTACTTGTTGCAAAGTACAGCGCTGCGACAAAGAGGATTATGGCGGATTTTTGCACAGTTCTTCTTTCAACTTCTTCCTTCAGCATATGGCATTTCTATGGTCAAAATTGGACTACCTGGGTGTGCTACGTACGTGATCAAAAAGCGTTGTGCCGGAAAGATGGAAGATGAAGAGAACGATCACGTGACTAACGTCATAAAGATAGTTGTCTCACTTGGCTGCGAGGACGGCCCTGCAAACCCGATACTGATATTGCAGCCGGAAGCTCTTCCGTATGAAAAACATCTCAGTATAGACGTCTCTAGAGAATCAATTCCCACAATGTTATCACGAGCTATTGTTGACTCTTTGCAAACGCACACAAGTTGCCAGTGCACTCGCCGATGTCGCTGCCCCATGTGTGGAACGGCGGGGTACGTCAGCCAACCGCGAAGCAAGCGTGGGCCTCCTCACGGCGACCCCATGGGCTCGTCCAACTCTAATCCTCAGATTTTTGACCTTTTCGAACAATTATTCTTCTTCTTCCGCCGACGTAGAATTGTTAATCTCCGATCGAAATCTGCAGAGTAACCTGAGGAAGCCTACGATAGAAACGCTAAAATGTCGCATCGCTCTGAGAGGGACATTGTGGTGCTTGGGTTTGTGGCAAGCCAAATAACGATAACGCATGAGAGGTTCCTCAGACTGACTTGAGTGTAAAAGAGCGGGCGTGATAGGTCTGTACGTCGCTCACGTGCTCGCGCAGCAAGGCCACGGTGGCCGTGTGACAGTCGTGGCGGAATACCTGCCAGGAGACACAGCCCCGTCGTACACATCACCATGGTACTATCCCTAATTCCCTTACTCCAATTTCTTGACGCTGACGGTATCCCAGGGCGGGCTGTAACTTCTCAGCCATATCTGGCAGCGATGCCAACGCACTGCGCTGGGACCGTGCCGGGTACGCGTTCCTGCGTCAAATGGCCTCTCGGTGTGGAAAAGAGGCGTTTGTTAAGGAGACACCATCGATTGAGTTCTGGGACGCGGCTGTGCCGGGTCAGAAGATCAAAGTCATGTCAGAGTATTTGGAAAACGTGAGTCTGGAGCTGGCTCAGCAGCAGGCCAAGATGACTGACCGTGCCTCAGTTCGAAGAAGTCCCCAAGGCTCAACTGCCCGAGGGTGTCACATTTGGTGCATCATACACCAGTGTGACGATCAATGCGCCCAAGTTCCTGCAGTACCTGAAGAAGGAGCTCACTGAAAAGTTTAACGTGCAATTTATTCGTCGAAAGCTGGATAGCATTCAAGCGGCATACGGACCAGCGACCCGCATCGTGTTCAACTGCACAGGCAATGCAGCGCGTACTCTGCCTGGCGTCACGGATTTCAAATGCTATCCGACAAGAGGGCAGGTAGTGTTGGTACGCGCACCTGGTGTTAAGCGTAACGAGATGAGACACGGAAACGGGTATGAGACATACGTCATTCCAAGGCCCGGTACGGATGGCCACGCGATCCTCGGAGGTTACATGCAAAAGGGCACAGAGTGAGTAACTTTACTTTCTTTAGGGACATTTCGAGCCTTTGCGATGCTGACGACATAAAAAGTGATGCCGCGACGTATGCTTCCGAAACACAGTCTATTCTCGAACGGACAACAGCGCTCTGCGCCGGTCTGCGAGCCAGCGAACCCGAGGTTTTGGGTGTCATCGCCGGCATGCGCCCGTCGCGCGAGGGCGGTGCTAGGGTAGAGAAGGAAGAAATCGAGATTGCCGGCCAGAAGAGGCTGCTTGTGCACAACTATGGAGCGGGAGGCACAGGTTTTCAGGCGGGATATGGAATGGCGCAAGAGGCCGTGAAACTGGCAGAAGATGCGTTGGCGTCAAAGAAACTCTCTAGGCTTTAACGAGGAGGATTTAAGAACAGCTTAGAGTGAGTCATCAAAAAAAATCCACGAACGGACTCGAACAATGAAGCTTGATCGATCGCGCTGGCGTGCCTCCCACTACGCCAAGATTGAAATACAAGCCAAAAGCGAAGGTCTTCCCTTGGCGTAACGGGCAAGAAGGGCAGTTTAACTCTGGCACCAGCTTCGGCAACGCAATCGCTGCGGTACCAGATCGACTGTTAGTGCCTATAGCGCGCTCTGTGTTTTGGCACGGAGGCGCCTCAGCAAGTCGGTAGACCTTGAGGTGATTTGAGATAGATGTCTCAAACTGTGCAGCTACTTCGCTGATTTGACTTCTTTTTTTTTCAACTTATAAGGATATGGCCTTAGGCTTTTGCCATTCACGGTGACAGATTGAGATTAGCTGCAAGCATGGGCAAGTGAATGTCAGGGCCTGCCATAGACGATGTTGAAGTAAGTTGGTCATGTGGCAGAGCCAGTTGACTGGGTGCCAGAACATCCCAAACGAGTGACAGTTGTCAATCAAACCGCACCAGCTGACGGAATAATGGGTTTGATTAGGGCCATGAATCGGGGTTGAGCTGAGGCCTCCACCAGGCTTTGATGATGATACTGTTCCATTCACCTGCCACCTGGTTATTTCATGCGGTTGAACTCTTTTTCTTTATTCCTGCCACTTTCAAGATTTTGTGATACTGGCCGTAGTTTGTGCAAGTCACTTTGCGTCCTTTCAAAGTTTTGGGCGAGCAGCAAAGACGCTCTCGAAGCAGGGGCAAGCCCATTCCCAAGGCATGGAGCACTTCGAGAGCCTCCCGCGATGGCTGGCACAAAGTCAGCCGACGCCTCAGATTGCCAGATTTAAAGTTTGGCTTGAAGATCTACAGGAGAACCGTGTCAAATCGGGCCAGTCGCCCCTTACGAAACTCGAGCCGTCAACCAAGAAAATGTACAGGCGCTTACTCAACCGCAAAGAAAACAAATTGTATTTTCAGGAGATTCGAGAGTTCAACCGAAATTTCATGAGAGCCGAGAGTGCGGCGAAGCATCGAGAAGCTGCACCGCAAGCAGAAGTTGCAAGGAAATTCCACCACATGGAAAACGCTACAACCTCAAGGAATCCCAGGTGAGCAAGGCGACAAGTCGACATGGCATGTGACCGCTAACTTCTAGCTTCAGATGGAGCAATGCACGGGAACCCCCAGCACAAGGACATAGCGCCCCCGGTGAAAGTTATGCTCGGAACGATGGCGAACGAAAAGCAAAGCTCCCAGCGATGTCAACCCAGCCAACAGCTCAAAACCCGAAAGTCAATGCGAAACGAGCCTTCATCAAGCAAGAGCCTGATTCTTCGCCACCCGCGCGCTTGAAACCAAATGTTTCAGAGAGGCTGAAGCGCGAGCATCATGACTCCGAGACCAACACAGACTCTGAGAGCGACTCACTTTCTGTATCACCCTCCGAGGCAACCGACCATGCCAGCTCTGACGACCCGAGTACTCCCGCCTATGTGACGGACACCTCATCAGAAGTAGAGACAGAGGCCTGTATCTCCGATTCCGCCAGTGAAAGTGGCAGCTCTTATGATCGTGGTCATGCGCCTGCTCATGAGAACAGAGCGCCTGGTATCGTCAAGACTACTCCGACTCTTGCGACATCTGACCAACCTTCAACCCGATCTCCGAGCTCCGCTGAGTCCAAGAAGCATGGAAACTCGATCGAGGCACTTCTCAAACTCAACAATGATGTGAGCAAGCAGCTTCGTTCCCGCCTCACTGATTTTCGAATCCTCGAAGTGAAGAGCGAAGTAAGCATGAAGCGACTCGCCGAGAAGGAAGAGAGGATCAAGGTACTTGAGGGTACAAATAAGGAGCTGAAAACACAACTTGAGAAGGCAAAGGCGTCCTTGGAGGCAGCTCAAGCTGCCGAGAAGGAACGGGCCACCACGGTCACGAAGCTGGAGGGAGAGTTGGACGCTGCCAAAAACCAAATCGCGGAGCTCACTAAGAGATTGCGAACTGCCGACGAAAGAGACTTTTCTCGAGCAGAAACACTGAAGAGGAAGCTGCATGAATTTGTTGACGATTTGTAAGCCGGAGGATAGGGCATTGGGCCGCGGGGTACGATTTTCACGGTTGTGATGTGTTTGAGGTTGCAATGTATTGATGAATTGGCGCTGCTATTTCTTGATGTCTTTTTCTTCTTTTTTCTTCCTTTTCCTTTTCTTTCTTCTTTTTGCTCATGTACTACCATTAAGAATGGATCATTGAGAAAGTGATAATGTCATCTCGTGAAGGTTGAATGAGTGAATGCCCGGCTAGGACCTCTAGGTGCAGGAATCACTCTCTAAATAGCACCTTTCAATAGTTGCGAGTGCCATAATGAAATCAATGTCTGGCCTAGTGTGGGCTAGAGCAGTAGCATTTCTGCAGGCAGTGATGTGTCACCAATCTCTTCTGCTGTGTTCTATTCTACTGTCGTCCGATTGTACAGTCGCTTCTTCAACTGCCTGACCCACACGGTTCCGTTTCACTTCAGCATTCTCTGGTCACTTTCCGCTATTTCCCTCCTTCACCACCTCTCACTTTCTCCCTTCATCTTCTTCCTTCATCATACTCTACATTGGCGAGCTTCACACCATGGCTGATAGTTCGCCCCCGCGGGTCGAAAGCGACCTCAAGCCCACAAAGGGCACCAAGAAACCCCAAACCACGACGAAGACCTCGACCATGAGCGAGAAATCGCCTCTCGGCAAAGGTGCCTTTCCCAAAAAGCCCAAGTGGGATACCGCAGATGCCATGGAAGACGGCGAGCCTGAGCCCGTCATGTGGCTCAACCCCAAATTTCCTGCCTCAAGCCCCCCTGCCAAGATCGAGTATACTCCTGAGGAGCAGCAGAACATCAGCTTCCACATCTTCCAAAGCCCCGAGATCTGGAAGTATCAGTTCAGTCCCACAAGCCCCGCCTACTCCATTCTGAGTATGGCATTCAAGCCCGATAATCTTGCGCAGGAGATCTATTGGGATGTCGTCAGATGTTTGTGGAAGAAATTGGCCATCAATCTTTGGCCACGGATCGAGCGAGACACCTTTGTCATCACGGCCTACAGGATGAAGCCCACGAAGAGCAGCCTTACACCCTCGCAGAACTCGGTTTACAAAGCTCTCAAAGACGGAGAAATGCAACCTATGGCCTGTCATCCGATCATCCTGGCTGTGGTTTTGGGGTTTGATTGTTTCAAGAAGATGGGCTGGTTCGATCGCTGGAAGAATCGATATGCCCTCGGAGAGGATTCCTATGATACACAGGCGGAAGGTGTCAACAAGGAAAATACGGGAAAGAATGTCACGACTCACTGGAAGTCGGATGGGACAGCTGAGAAGGGCAACTGGCCTTTGAGAGAGGCGCGTCGGAGCAGCAAGGACACTACTGCGACTGTTGCCTCCTCTCAAGATGGAGAATCTGTACGAGGCTCGGTCCCGCCGACTCCTACAACAACTTTCGTGTTTCGACTCGGGTCTGTTGAAGAATCAGACGAGCGCGTCGTTGGTGGCAGGCCATTCACCATCAAGCTTGACCCTGATGGAGCTCCCACCAAGTCTACCCAGAAGATGGAGCCGCCTCTCATGTCTGCGGCCGCTGCCACAACCCTCGATCCTGTCGACCCTTTCGTCGAAAAGGACACCTCTGGAAAGAAGAAGCCTTCTGAGCTCAAGATGCACCTTGCTCCGGGCCTATCGCCCCACGATCGGAGAAAGCTTCCCGACAGCCCTCAGTCGAGCACAGGAACCGAGATCAACGTCATGACGCCTCATCCTATTGGCCAGTGTCCGGAAGCCAAGATGGACTTGGATGAGACGAACGGCAGTGTGTCTCTAGGGAACCTCGAGAATACTATTGCCGGAGACATTGGTGAAGAGGCTGAAAACGCTGAAGATCCCGGCACTACAACTGAAGATGTCGCAATGCTCGACCCTTTCCCCGTCACGCCCATGAAGCGCAAGGCAGTCTCTCAGCAGCCGCCCGAGGCCACGCCAAGGTCTCAGAAGAGACTCTCCGTCAAGCATTTTGATCGCACCACCGAAAAGCAAAAGGTTCTCGACCTCCTCCATACAACTCACCAGGGCCTCGCCGACGCATCGGATGCTGTTGGCAGGGAGCTAACAAACCGAGACGAACATATCCATTACCTCGAGGCCTGGTTAGCCAGAGTCAATAAAGAGGCTGACGAACACGAGATTCGGTGCATTTACTACAAGGACATCAACGCCAACTTGGAGGCGGAGCTTGAGGCTACCAAAGAGCAGGTCGAGAAGACGCAGGAGCTTCTCGAAGATACCCAGCAGAGGCTCGAACAGCAGATTGCAAGCCACGCTCAGACCGTGATGCTGCACGAAACCGCAGCGGCGGAGGCTCAGGCTGAGAAGAAGGACCATCCGCCGGAGAGTGACTGGGTTGAGAAGTATGAGGAGATGGCGGCTGAGGTGGAGAGAATGAAGAAGGAAGTGGTCGAGAAGGACAAAGCAATCGAAACCTTGAAGAGCGCTTTCCAGATGATGAAGAATTGAGGAGGAGTGCTCGAAGAGCGGCTTCTCCGGGGGAAGCTTCGCTTGATGCGACGTGACGCAACTGCCGGATTTTCTGGCCTTGTTACTCTACTTTTGGGTTGGCTGAAGGATCTTGCACACCATTCGCAAGGTTCGCGATGATCATGAATTCGCTTTTGTTGCATCGTTTCTGTTCTTCAAGTAACGATGCCTTGCAATAATGGCCTGTATTCCCACACGGCACTGTTCTTCTTCATTTTGACTGCCCCATGTCTCTGTTCTTTCCATTCGCACATTCATTTTGTACCTCCGGTCAACTTATGATCTGGGATCTTCTGTTTGTTCCTGATCACGAGGTGCTTTCTTACGGATAGTCAATGAAAGATGTTTCACAATCAACTCGAGAATTTATCCGAGCCAGAGCTAAAAGATACGATTAAAACGAGTCTACACATGAATGCACTTGCTTGGAGACTATATCCATGCTTTGAGATCAAGCAGCATTGGCTCTCAAAGTCCGGGTGTCCCATCTACTGACTATGAGTCACAGTACCCCTGGTCACTCCCAATCGGTATATCACGTGATGGAGTTTGTCGTTTGTCCAGTCATGTAATTCAATCTGCGTCACGTGAAAGAGAAGACCAGGGGGTGCAGGAGGATTCACACGTTGGAAACCAGTATCTTCTATTCAATTCAGAGTCTCGGAGTCTCATCGAAGTGCAACCTTTCATCTGACAATAGACAAAGGCACCGAAATGAGCGAGCAAACTATGAAGAAATGCTGCTTTGCCGGCTTTGAGTGGGAGGGCACTCCACAGGGTCGCGAGGATCGACTCGGCGACCACCCGGTTTACATTACGGGGACTAATCCTGACCATGCGGTGCTCTACAGTAAGTTCTAGTGTGCCCTTCAAGTCAGCTGCTTCTTTTGCCGCATCAGTTGTCACCCATCTGAGCGAGGTGCTACCTTCTTTCTGATCAAGCTCTTCATTTATGTCTATTTGCAGCTGCTTCTTCTAATCTTCGCATGTGGTCGAGTTCTTGTTTTGCTTTCTGAGGAGCTATCTCATCTAGATGTTGTGAAATAGTTTCGAAGAAGAAACCGATTCCTTCCAGCTACTAATGTTTTCCAGTTCACGACCTTCTCGGCTGGACGTGGCGAAACGCCCGCCTCCTCGCGGACCACTACGCCCGCGAAGCCAATGTGACCGTTTACCTTCCTGACTTTTTCGATGGCGAGGAGCTCCCGCATGACCTCATCCTCGCTAATCGCTGGGCTGAGATTGACATGGCCGGCTTCATGTCTCGCAATAAGCGCGAGACGCGCGAACCCGAAATCCTCGCCTGCGCGAAGCTGCTGCGCGAGAAGTACAGGTTTCTCGGGGCGGTGGGATACTGCTATGGAGGGTGGGCTTGCTTCAGACTCGGCGCCGGGGAGTTTCTTGATGAGAGTGGCAAAGGGCTGGTGGACTGTATCGTCGTTGGACATCCGAGTTTGCTGACGGAGAAGGATGTGGAGGAGGTGGCTGTGCCGGTGCAGATGCTCGTGCCGGAGTTCGATGCGGTGTTCAATGACGACCTGAAGGAGTTTACTTTCAAAATGCTGACAGGAAAAAAGCTCGTGTTTGACTGGCAGTATTTCCCTGGAGTTGCTCATGGATGTTTAACCAAAGGAGCGGAGAGTGTTAAGGGAGAGAGGGAAGCCATGATCAGGGGTAAAAACGCAGCCGTTGAGTGGTTCAAGATGTATAAGGATACTCGCAAGGCGTGAGTTATTCGCTCCTTATCAAGTGCACTTAAATACCTACTATCGATCCATGCGAGTCCGTCATTGTTCTGAAGCTGCAGCAGCTCGATTTATGTGAAGTTCGCCAAAAGCGTGCTTCGTCAACGGCAATGGCAATTTCATTGGGAGAGGAAGGCGAGAGAAGATCCTTTACGACATTGTCAGTCTTTCTCTTTTCTTTAAGGAGCCAGTGACTGTCTCAACGACCGTTGACTATCGAAGAGGCCAATGTTGAGTTGATATTTAGTAGTGGTTTTGCCGCCACTTGTGATATCTCGCCCAAATTGTATTGCTTGAACAATTCATGTGCAAATTTTGCTAAAACTAGCAAGAGAAAATCATGTCACGTTGAGTCAGTAGGCATGTCACTTGGGATCTTATGGGGCATTTCTGAATGGAACTGTGCTGACATATGGAACCGGCTTGCAGAAGTCGAACTGTACGACGACGACAATTTCTGCAACTGCCGCCGAATCATACAGCCATGACCACTTAGGATAGCATATTGCAAGTTTTTTGGTGAATTTGAAGGTCACCCGCAAGATTCGAAGGGAGTGAACGTGGTAGCGCCTTCGGACGAGACAGGCACTGGTCTAAAACGATCGCAACATTACATACTGTCCCTTGGCACATTCACCATATTGGAAATCACGAGTTGTACACAAGATTCTCCCGCTAGATGCGTATATACTTATTGTGATTGGAGTTTGGAAGATTGTGTATGTCGTCAATCGTTTCTACGGCTAAATTGCAGACCTGCCGGAACGCATGTATTTGCACCCCACAGCTCATCCTTCCGGTCTGTGGCGAAGCTGGATCGGAATAGATCCTGATAAAACTCATGAATAACGTCCCTTCTGGTCCATATGTCTTTAGCAAACGAAGAAAACATATTTTCGAAAGATGAGAACGGCCGAGGTTAGGGTGCGCCACGAGGTCAGGAACCTAGGGTTAGGGTATTTTGCCGAACGACGTCATCACGCCCGAAAACTTGTCTCTCAAGTATCGTGGCATCTTCACTCGTCTCGATTTGGTCTTTTCCTCCGCCTCCCACCTCCACGATATTTCGCGACGTGTCGTCCAAGAGAACAGCCCGGAAAGTTGCTTTCCAAAACTCATCGTAACCTCAACTCATGCCCACGACTCGACGCGGTGCCCAGACGGGGCCCCCCGAACAAATGATGTCGTCGCCATCGCGAGCCACACGCTCCCGGCGCTCGCAACCTCCGCCACCACGAAACCCTCCTTTCCTTCCTACTCCTATCGAAGCTACGCTCGTCGCTGTCTTTCCTCTTATTCTTCTCTTCGGCTCCCTCTTCTCGATCATCAACCCCGAGACGCGTAACGCACCCTACGACCCGGTCACACAGTCCCACGCCCAAAACCCCGCCGACTCACCAAACTACTTTGCGCGCAAGTCGAACCTCTTCAACGTCATTTTCGTCAAGCGTGGCTGGTTCTGGACGACGGCGGCGTTCTTTGCCTTCATCTTTACGCATCCCAGCTTTGGCAAGACGATCGAACTGACCAACAAACGCATTCGTGCGATCACACGCTGGGGGCTGGTGACTGCCGTGTGGTTCCTGACCACGCAGTGGTTCTTTGGTCCTGCGCTCATTGATCGTGGTTTCCGCTGGACGGGCGGGCGCTGCGAGGTTGTGGAATATGAAGTCGAGAAACCCTTTGCGGATCCCAGTGTCGGCGAGCAACTCACCGCTGTGGCCTGTAAGGCGGCTGGCGGGCGGTGGCAGGGCGGACACGACATCTCGGGCCATGTGTTCCTCTTGGTGCTTGCGACGGGCTTCTTAATGCAAGAGGGTGGATGGGTTATCGGGAGAGCTCTGGGAGGGGAGCAGAGGAGTGTGATCAAGGAGGATGGTGCGCTTAAGGGGGCGAGTGTGGAGGCGGAGGAGAAGAACAGCATTGAAGGTGCAGGCGAGTGGGGTATGGGCGGAAAGTTCGTCTTGGGGACTGTTGGACTAAGCTTGTGGATGTTGTTGATGACGGCGATTTACTTCCATACCTGGTTTGAGAAGGTAAGTTTTGCATTGTCTGCTTGATTCGATGTCATTGCTGACCTGATCTAGCTCACTGGTCTCCTAACCTCTCTCGTCGGACTTTACGTCGTATACATTGTGCCTCGCTTTGTGCCTGCCCTCAGGAGCATCATCGGTCTTCCTGGCATTTAATACAACGAAGAGACTATACTACGCATAGATCACTCGGCTGCGAAAGATCACATAGACCTAATAAATATTGTTTAAACCAGACGTTCAGATACACTCAAACAAACAAACCAATCAATTTAAAATCCAGAACTTAGCAAGTCGACACACTATCACTGATTAGCATTTCACCAGTCTTGCCCAAAACTCCAAGCAAATGCAGCTTTCCTGCCAAATCTGCGTCATCACGAGCTTCAACTGTCTGCCCCACTATGACCTCACCTCCACAACGCGCCACGCGTCACCCAAGTCTCAGCAAGCACTCTCATTTTCAATTTGCGCATCATTTCTCAGACCAAAATATCAGCCAGATCTTCTTCGCAACGATCAAGATGGCCCATGTCAAAGCCCCTTCAAACCTGCCTTCCCTCGTCCGCTCAAAGTTCGCGCAGGCGCTCAAGGACGGAGATATCAACTACTATCCCACGCAAGTCACCATCCTCACCGCAAACACCATTCCAGTAAGTCGCTACAGTTTCTTCCTCTCCGTTTGATCTTATCGGGTCACAAAAACTAATTTTCCAAGTTCCAATTACGCTTTTCTCCAGCTCTCGCGAACAAGCCAAAAGCCCCGCCTTCTACTTCAGCCACCCCCAAACCTCCTTTCAATCCCTTCCTCTCCCCGCTTCCAGCTCTCACGATCACCTCTCTGCCGAATCATAATCTCGTTTTGAACAAGTTTGCAATCGTGCCCGAGCATTTCATCTTGGCGACAAAGGAGGTGAAGAGCCAGACACACCTCTTGGAGCAAGATGATTTTGAGGCCACAAGGGCGTGCGTTGCTGCTTACGAGGGTCAAGGACAAGACCACAGTAGGGGAGAGGGTGAAGATGGACTATTTGCGTTCTTCAACTGCGGGGAGCACTCGGGGGCTTCGCAGCCACATCGACATATTCAGCTCCTGCCTATCGCACGGATGAAGGATGGTCTCCCATCTCCACCCTCTGCCTCTCCTATGTGGGCAGTCCTCGCCAACGCCCTTCCCTCATTCACTTCCAATCTGCCATTTCAAACTTTTGCTGCTTCAATCTCCCCATCCATGAGCAGCTCAAAAGTCCGCGACATCTACCTCTCTCTCTATACCCAAGCCGTCCAGGCTGTCTACAAGCATCAGGGGAGAGAGGTGCCAGAGGTGAAGACGGAGGGAGAGTCGTTGATCAGCTACAACATGGCCATGACAAAGACGACACTCGTGATCTGCCCGCGACTCGCGGAGGGTGCAGAGATCATGAACGAAAACCGGGAGAGTGTTGGTAAGTTGGCGTTGAATGGTACGTTGCTGGCAGGCACGGCGTTGGTGAAGAATGAAGCAGAGTGGAACATCCTACGTGATCACCCGGATCTTTTGCTACATGTTCTGCAGAAGATTGGCGTTCCAAGATGAATTCTTGAGTCCAAAGACCCTTGAAAAAGAGAACTAGGGTATAGAATTTAAATAAGCTTCGTAGCCATGAGCGGTTCTATCAAAACACGAGCAATAGCAAAGTATGTGTCGCAAGAAATGTGTCATCCCTGAGCCCTAACATGCAACCGTTTCTTCCATGTCGGAAGCCAAAGCAGGAAAATCATGATGAATGACCAAACCGAAATCATGTGTTCTGCATGAGACCACCAAAGAAATGACAAGCCCGACTCCGCCCAAATGCAAATCTCTCGTAAGTTCGTAACTGTCGTCGTACTCGTATGTGAGTAGCTATCCCATGTCTTTGCCCGCCACCGTGTTGATGCATGGTCCATCGGAATGAGGGCCTCATCCAGTCTCTCGAAGCCGTCGCAGACGTTGGTCCCGAATCACAGAGCCTCGCCCCGGGCGCTCGGTGAGATCCCTCCACTTCTGACTACACGTCACATAGCTGAACTTGTAGGAGGCCCCATTGTTGTTCAAGAACTGAGCCACGTTCTTCCACGAGATGCTGGGCGTTCTTCGCGAACCGCTCGTCTGTTGCCTCTGCCGGTTTACCGCTTCGATGAGGAGGTTGATCTACTCAAGTCAGTATCTCTTCAGTCCACAAATCTTACAGGTTCGGAGCTTACATCGCGTTCCAGCCACTTTGGTCGCCTCACTCTCTCCGCACTTGGCTTTGTAGCAGTTCGGTGTCGGCCACGGAGCGTGGCAATGGCTTCGGCAAAGTTCCCAACTTCTTTGATTTCCTTGTAGCTCAGACCCATTTCACGCATCCCCACAAGTGCCTGGTCTTGCTCCCGCTGCGTTTTGCGTCTCACGTCACCGTATATTTCTCTTGCGCGCTGCAGCATGTGAGCCGTAGCAGCAGGTTGTCGTGTTGTCGAGGAGGAACCTTCGTGGAGGGCACTGGCGTCGTCACCTGTTGATTCGGGTGAAGAAATTGAAACACGCTCATCCATGCCGTCTTGTGTAGCTAAAGCCCTCGAAAAAGTGTTGTCTGTCGGCCACTGAGGCTGTGGACTGGCGTGCGCGCCAATTTCGGTTGAGCTGAGGTTGTCGTTCGCCTGGCGCAGAGGGAGGCACATTTCAAGAGGGCGCTGGTTGGAGAAATGCATATCATTCGTATGATCAGACTGACGCATCGTATTGTTACTGAATTGGAACTGAGGCACCGACACTGGGCGGTGCTCTCCCACCAAGCTCGACTGGGGCCAGTGCTGCTTGGACGTGCCACCAGCCAAGGCCTGGGTTCGAGGATATGGAATCTCGCTAGACATCCTTGACATGATGTCCGAGTTTAGGGATGAGATGTCGTCTTCTTGCCTCATCAGATGATCCCGCGTTAGGGAGCACGGAGATCCAAATTGATGAGTGTCGTTCCCCGACCACTCTGGTGAAACGCTAAACGGTTGAGCGACGTACGAGTTCTCTGTAATTACCGAAGGAGACGAGCTTGTGGAAATGCCCTGGTTGACCATCCATTCCGGGGGGAAACTCATTTTCGGATGCGGTGGCGGTGTTGCTGGAGCGATCATCTGGGCATAAGAGCCACGGCGAAGGCTACTAGCTTCGGCATAGTTGCCCAAAGCCATGATACTATCCTCGAAATTTGATTCGGGTATGATCGTTTGAGGTGTGCCCTTGGTTTGGTTTTGGATAAGCGATAGATCTTCTGGCACAAACAGCCCGTGATGCCAGCCCATCAAAGAAGCCAGCGGATCGTTGCCAAAGGCATCTGCCCCTATCAGTTCCAAGGGAACCTGATTGAAACTTGAGACATGAGCTCCGTCGAGAACAGCCTGTCCTTTTTGACTGAAGGCGCCGATGTGGGCATGACTATAGTATAGGTTAGATCGAGTGTGTCTCCATCGAAAATATAAACCTACGCGTCGAATTCTTCAATTCCGTCAAATCCCCATGCTGAGAGCGTGTGCTCATGATTGAAATTCGCACCAAGGTCATCTTTGAACATAGAGTGGCACTCTTCAGGACCGTTGCCAGCGTCAGCATCGATAAAGCATTCCTGACGAGCAAGTCAGAAGTCGGAATTGTAATCCAATCGACTGCGAGGCTGATATGAGCCTCGTAATATATGTACAACTCACAGGGTTGAGAACGTCCTCCAGTGCCCACTCGTGATGGGCCATAATCAAAGCTTGACCGTCTTCGCGATATGGTAGTAGCAAGCTGCAAGAAGGCAAAGGCTTCGAGAACAAAGTCGGCTTGACAGCTTTTCTCGGGGCGAAAGCGTGTCTGTATGTCCAGGACTGGTCAGCAGTAACAGTGTGCGTTCCAAAGGGACAGTGGCTCGCCCATATGTGTCGAGGCTGATGTTCCATATCGTTGGATTCACTCTGCTCTTCTTGAGAGCCCATGCTGCTCCCAAGTGGTTCGGCGACGCCGAAGCTTGGACGATCTTGTTCCCTCTCTCACCGCTTCCCAATGTAGCTCACGGTAAGAGACGTGCAGTCCGTAGGTACAGCAATTCTGAGAGTGCCAGCCTGCAGTAATTTAGAGCGGGTACTGCAGAATCTTCTACTTCTTTGGACACGAAGAAAGCGGTGTTGATGTCGTCTCCCGCAGATCAAGTGGATCAGGCTCTGGCAGATCAGGAACGGGTAAAAGAGTTTGATAGAAACGGTTTCTCACGGCAGGGTTAGATGCGAGACGAGCACTGGCCTGAGCGTTCTGAAAATTGTTCCAAAGCGGTTGCCACGGTGAGGAAAGACAGAGAGGGTGTGAGCTGAGTATTGGTAAAGCAGGGGTTTGAGAAATGAGGTTGTCGAGGTGACATATCATATTCGAAGGTCACAAAAGCCCCAGCTTCGTGGCGCGCCGTGGACAGTACGTCTGCATTGGTGGCCCCCGACGGCAAGTTGCGGTCAAAAACCTCTAGAATGCGGGCGAAACACTATCAAACGGCGGTTCACTATTGTTCTCAGGGTCTCAATGGTGTGAATAACAGGCAGAAGCCCACGTGAGGCCTACGAGCCGGCCAATGCTAGTTCGCAAAACTGGGACGTGAAGAATTGAAACATCAAATTCTTGTTGCCTGAAGATGGAACCATGAGGATATTTTGAATCTCAACATATCTCGTGACTTGGATGGCAGCTACTGATGTTCGTTATACAGCTTCGCATGGTGTGCTTCGAAGTGGATCGAACCAACCTTGTGGCACGCGACCTGGGTTCCTGGTCAGGGACTGAGCGTGACCTGAGAGCCGCAAGGTAATGATAGGGCGGCTTCGTCCACACGTGAGGCATATGACGTGTTTTCAGGGTGATTTATAAGGCTAACGTGTTTGCTTCGACCCCTATCCTGGTCTTGCCTCTTCCTCATATGGCTGGGTTGCTATGGTGGAAATGCTGCTTGGCGGTTCAACATTTATGGAACTGGGTGGAAAGACTGAAAGCCATCAGTGAACAGCCCATTGTCGGCGTTTCGATGTCTCAAGCGGTGGAACCCCAATCATCTACTTCTCCTCTTCGTTATGGCATATTCGAATGCGTATATCCTTCCTTCGCGGCTGAGAACATGCTCACTGTGGTGACTGTGGTCCTCCACCTGTGCCAGCGCGCCCGATCGCATATGCAAGCTGTGTGGTCTAGAATAGTATATTTCCATTTGGGACCCAGCTATTCTGTGGCTTGATCGATTGTCGGTGAAGAGCCGCTTCGCCATGAAGAGCCCTAGGACGCAAGTTGCCGGCCATTAGCCTGGCGTGCCTTGCGGTCTCCATAGGTAATAGTTTTACCCACTGAATGCACAATTTCTTGCCGCTATGTTTCGTTTTCCTGGTTTCTCCCATCGGACGGCAACTTGTTTCAAGGGTCCAAGGTCCAGGATGCAATGCAGGTCACCGCGAGCCATACCAGACTTGGAGCTGGGACAGACTCAAGATCTCAAGAACCTTGTTCATTATGGTGTCAGCTTCTGCTGCTGCTGAATACTGCTTCTCGGTAAATTTCATACTTATTGGTAGCAGTATCACCGTGTCTGACACCCGTTCGATCTGTAGCGTGGTGCGCCAACTTGGTGCGCATGAGACTGTTACCCCTGTCAGCCACCATCTTTCCACGCTATCACATATCACTTTCGTGCCTACCTGTATCCATGGAGCAATGAAAGTATCATTTACCTCTACATAGGGCAGAAGAGGCCAACAGCACACCCAAACGCATCCTATGACGGGCCAGATCCGTCACATACCGATCCTGGCCCTTGTCTCTCGGTATGCCCGCCCAGCAAACATTACCGGGATGGGAAATTTGTGGCCTCTATACTGCAGCCCTTTGCCTCCCGAGACAGTGGTGGTCACTGAATCTCAAGTATGCCGTGTGACGTAGAGAGCTATCAACATTGAGCCGGGATGTGGTTCACCATGGGATATACCGACGGTTCGCGGCAGTTGCGGTGAACGCAGGGCGTCACTCTCGTTGCCGACTTCAACTCCAGCGAGAACGCCTTGAAAGCCCCCAGTCAAGCTCATTTTTGACCTTGGGTAACCGGAGCATCTTAGGCCATACCGCCAGATGGTGTTCTATTTCGCTCACGTACCATGGGAGTCGGTGCTCTCGCATAGAGGGTACATGTCATCGTTCTTCTTCTGATGACGTAATAACAGAATGTCGGGCGGAAGCAGGGACGGATTAAGATTCTTGACCGTGGAAAAGCACTGGTGGATCTCTGGTCGCGAAGTCATACACCGTGGTGTTTCAGTCGAAAGGGAAATGACAGGCGGGATAACGAAGTGGCAGGTGAGATGATCACGTGACCGCGCTACACGCTTTCTCATCCAGTGGGCGAAGTCGTATCTGGCCTGTTTTGCTGCGAGTACGTGAGAGCCAGGTGAGTATCTTCTTGGTCGTAACACATATTTGATGCTACAATTTATATTGCGTCTGGTCAAGACACAACGCTTGGCTTTGAACGATGAGGAAGAAAAGCATTGAGGGTGCTTGGTGAATGTTGTGCTAGCTCACGCAAAGTGCTGAAAAGACACAACAGTCCAAAACGTGGACGCGTCTCCATTACCGCATACGGCGCATACTCGAGCACTGATACATCGTAATTCCATTGAATAAACGTTGGCGATCATCTCTAAAGGAATATGTACCAGCATGGTCACTTCACCACTTCCTCACGCAATGTTGCGTGAATCACTGCAAATGCACCTCATGTCGATCCGTCTATGACATTATATGTTCAGGGACCAAAGTAAAGCCCAACGCCAACAACGCCCATGCCAATTTCCGCCCATGATTCCGCAATCCTACGTCTAATCTTCCCACTCCTCATCAAGCTGATCAATCAGGCGATTCTCCGCCTCGGCGTTACGTTGCCTCGAGTACGCCCCAATTTGGTTGTAACCCCTCCTGCTCGGTAGCAATCTGGCGCATGAGGATGTTGCGATAATGAACATGTCCTATAAGGGGGAAAGAGAAAAGAACAAGACGTTAGTCCTGATATTCTAAACCAAAAGTGTCGGTCGGATATGAAGAGTCTTAGAAGGAAAAAAATGCCAGGGAATTTCTGAAGTGTACAAGAAGATGTGATACAAAGTGTCGAAAATGGGAGAAGTGGATAGAGAGGAAAAGATAAAGCAAGTGCCGTCAAGCACGGTAGGGCAAATCAGTCTTATTAGACCAAGAAGGACGCACAGTCGTAAAGTTCCAGATCCCAGCCCACAAGCTATAGTTCGGAAGTTGTCGCCAGCCCCTCGAATGCGAGATTGTGCGGTTGTAGAAGACACCACCCAGCACGTACACCAGCACCGCGATGATGAAGATCAAGCCGAAGATGCTGCCGGGGCCGACACTACCCGGCTTGTGCGGCTCGGCGTGGGCGCAGGCGTGGACTGAGCGCGCTTCGAAGAAGTAGGCGCACTCGTCAGGGTCTGTGCCGACAAAAGAGATGGCGGCGGACGAGGACGCAGGGTCACGGTCGCAAATGAAAGAGATAGTGGTGGATTTCCTGCGTCCGGAAGCGTTTTGTCCAGTCGGCTCGGTCTTCTCCTTCGGTTTCTTGGTTCCATCATCAACGTAAGGGGCGTCGTTTTCGTCATCGAGGTCGGGGTGATCGGTCGAATCGGGGTAGATCGTTCCCTCAGTGTCGAAAGCAGGACGAACAGGGTGGTCTTCATCATCGACTGTCCAGGGATGCGAGCGGTCGTTGGAGTCGTCGCGTTTCCGAGAGGAAGAGGAATCGCAAGGAGAGCCGTTGTCATAGCGGAGAACAAGCTTTCTGCCTCTACTCGTGAGGTCCATAGATGCTTCGCTAGATGGCGTGTCAGTGTTGGCGCGGCGAAGCACTCTGTTCATAGGAGGTAAGAACAAACCCTATTGAGTAGACCGAGTCACCTTGCGTGTAATATGCGCTGACGTTGGCCCAATTGTCATGATCAACACCGACTACGCCTGTGACCGGTTCGACTACAGCACCGCAGATGTTGAGTGTGAAGTTCTTGCCATAGTCCCAGCCCCTTGCGTGATAATCCTTTGTTGGACGTCTGTATGAGCTGCCGGCAGCATCGACGGCCACGGCCGTATCGGGACGAAGATCAAAGAAAGCACCGCTGTGAGACAGCGATGAAGCAGTGCACTGGGGCACGTGGACGGTTGACGTTGAAGCTTCTTCGAGAGTGGCGTCTCCCAGCACGCGCGATGCGCCGGCAAGGAGCAGGGGGATGACAGGTCGTATTGAGCGCATGACGAGACTGGAAGCAGTTCTTCTTGCAGGGTAATGACAATCAGAGCTTTTGCATGCGCGGGAAGAGGAGGAAAAGAAAACTAAGAAAGTGAAGGTACAGATTGTTGAAGATGATTGAACGAGCAAATGCCGCGTATACTGGTGGAGGTTGTCATTCCAGAGGTGCGTGACCCCTGTTGGCGTTGAAGCTCGAACGAGACACGCTACAGTAGTGCTGGTTGCGGATAGGCCGCTGTGATTGGATGAGGTTCGCCCAAACCACGTGACTAGATTCAGAGGGATCGTCTCAATTCTCGGTGCTGACGTATGAAATGTCCGAACATTTTGTCTTGCAGCAACCAAACTGTCTCGATTTGTTTTTCTAGCTTCACTGACTCGTCTGGCTTCGTGCCTTTGAGTAAAGTCGAGAGTGAAGACGCGTTAGCTTCATCGTCGGTCAGGAACTGCTACCCGGCAACCGGTGCCTGCGCTAGTCCAGTTGCCCGGCGCCCCATTCCAACGGCGCAGATTGAGCACCATTTGTATGATGTCATCACGTGATGTACTCAATGTCGCAGCCGCCTCGCTTCTGTCTTGGACTGGCTGAGTTGTATGACGCTTGACTTTCCCTTCAATGCCTGCCTTTGCCCGCACGCCTTCATCATCGCCCTCAGCTGTCATTTGCTGGCGAGCTTGAATTCGGCCAGACCAGAACGAGCATACGCATGATGGCGCAACACGCCCGCAAGCCAGAATACGAGTTCCTGGGCCCGTGAGTGCATCCCAGCCTCTTTCACATCACCCAACTAAGAGTGCGATTCTGATCCTGACTGCAGGCCTGGTGCTTTCTTTGTCGCAGTCATTCTGCCTCTGCTGGTGTATGCCTTCACCTTCTTCTGCAATGACGTCTCAGGCTGTCCGGCGCCATCGCTGTTGCACCCTTCGACTCTGAGTATCGCTCAGCTAAAGCACGAGATTGGATGGCCTCAGGATGGTATCTGGGGTTTGGGAAGTTGGAAGGCCGCCGCTGCGGTGGCCGGGTACCTGTGTTTGAGCTTGTTCTTCTACCGAGTGTTGCCTGCGACCGAGTGTGAGGGGACGATGCTGAAATCTGGAGGTCGTCTGAATTATCGTCTCAACAGTGAGTGTCCCCTAAGCCCACCCTGCGACCTTTTATATTAACCATAAGTGAAGCTCTGAACTCTAGTTTCGCGACTTTTGCCATTCTTCTCGCGGGTACCGTCGCCCAAGGCGCCGACTTTCCTGTCTGGACCTTCATCGCCGACAACTATGTCCAGCTCTACACTGTCACCCTTCTCTACGCATATGCCCTCGCCGTGTTCGTGTACCTCCGCAGCTTTAGCGTTCGGCCTGGTGGCATGCAGGACAATCGCGAGCTTGCTCACGGCGGCCAAACTGGCAACATGCTGTACGACTGGTTCATCGGGCGAGAGCTCAACCCACGCATCACACTTCCCGTCATTGGTGAGATTGATTTGAAGGAGTGGTGTGAGCTCCGTCCGGGCATGATGGGCTGGGCAATCATGAACTTTGCATGGTGCGCGAAGCAGTATCGGGACTTTGGCTATGTCACTGATAGCATCTTGTGCATCAGTGCCATCCAATTTGTCTACATTGTTGATTCTTGGTGGAACGAGCCTGCCATCTTGACGACCATGGACATCACCACCGACGGGTTCGGCTTCATGCTGGCCTTTGGCGATCTCGTATGGGAGCCGTTTGTCTACGCTATGCAGACACGCTATTTGGCTTTCCACCCTGTTCAACTCGGCCCTGTCAACCTCATGTTCATGTTTGTACTCATCGGCGTCGGGTTCTACATCTTCCGCTCCGCCAACAGCGAGAAGAACACCTTCCGCACCAAGCCCCACGATCCATCAGTCGCGCACCTCGAGTACATTGAGACAGAGCAAGGAAGCAAACTGCTCACTTCGGGGTGGTGGGGTATGTCGCGTCACATCAACTACTTGGGCGACTGGATCCAAAGCTGGCCGTACTGCCTGCCCACCGGTCTCGCTGGCTTCCAGATACTGGCTGCTGGCACGAATGCGGACGGTGCGATTGTGAGGAACGACGGAAGGGAGATTGTACAGGGAGAAGCCAAAGGTTGGGGCATGATCATGACGTATTTTTACGTCCTGTACTTTGCCATTCTGCTCATCCACCGGGAGCGTCGCGATGACGAGAAGTGCCACCGCAAGTATGGCAAGGATTGGGAGAAGTACCGAGGGATTGTTCGATCGAGGATTATTCCTGGCATCTACTAACGCGGTGCCTTGGGAAGCAGGTGCCCCAAGAGGATGCTAGTCATGCATTAGAGGTAGAATAGTGATGGGCAGTTCAAATATCCTAACCATCGTGGAAGGAGTAGTATATTTTGGACCTGTAACAATGGATTCCATCACTTTCAGCGTACTTCCCACTTTATTTCTGCTTCTCTCGAGTTTGTCGACGATGATATGCGACGCGAGGTAGTTAGTAATTGTCGCTTCTGATTGGTCGGCTGGCCTCCGGCTTCGGCCTGTGATTCAAGAAATTTATGGGGGCTCTATGTTCAGGGACCGCGAAAAGTTGCCGGACAAACATTCAGCTTGAGCTTCATCTTTGATCACAGCGAAGACAGCCGTAGCCAGCATCATGTCTTTCCGAGCGGTAGGCCGCCTCTATATGTCATGGCTGCGCTCATTTAGCTAATTTACGCAGGTCACCGCCCCCTGGGCTCGCTCCCTCTCCCGAACCTCCCTCCGTCGCATCTCAACACCACGCCTCGTCCCCCGATCCCTCCCGCGCACGCCCTCCCGCTCCTCTTACCTCGCCCGCTCAATAGCAACCTCCTCTGCCGACCGAGCGACTGTCAGCGAAGGTCTCAAGACCGAGTTCAGCTTTGCTGATATCCCTCTCGAGACGAGCAAGCCACAAACTCTCACCGAGAAGATCATCCAGGCGCACGCTGTGGGCTTGCCCGAGGGCAAGGTGGTCAGGAGTGGCGACTATGTGCAGATTCAGCCTTACAAATTCATGAGTCACGATAACACGGCCGCTATTCTGAAGAAGATTAATTCGTTGGGGGTTGCCAAAATCCAGGATCCGAAGCAGCTGGGTAGGTGCTCTACTTCCACGTTCGACATTGCCCTACCTCTACGAAGGACATTGCGTTTGCTTTTGATCTTATAGGAATGCTGACTTGATAAAGTATTTACTGTCGATCACGATGTGCAGAATCAAACAGAAGCGTACGCCAAGAAGATTGAAACGATTGAAAAGTTTGCAAAGAATCACGGCATCTTCTTCTCGGGTCGCGGACAGGGTATCGGTCACCAGATCATGATCGAGGAGGGCTTTGCCTGGCCTGGAAAGCTCTGTGTGGCGTCCGACTCCCACTCCAACATGTACGGCGCCGTCGGCGCGCTGGGTGTGGCGCTCGTACGAACGGACGGCGCAGCGGTGTGGACGACTTCCAAGACGTGGTACAACGTTGCTCCTACGCTGAAGCTTAACCTCAGAGGCGTTCTCCCCGAGGGCGTGACGGGCAAGGATGTCATTGTGGCTCTGTGCGGAATCTTCGGATCCGACGCCCTGAACCACTCGGTCGAGGTCGCGGGAAGCGAGGAGACCTTGAGCAGCATCCGCGTCGAGGACCGCATGACCATCTCCAACATGTCAACGGAATGGGGCGCACTGAGTCTCATGTTCGAGCCTGATGAGACGCTGAGGCGATGGATGAAGGGCAAGGCCTCCGAGGCGGCGATGCTCGACCTCCCCTGCGCGGAGCGTTTCCGCCACGACCAAATCGACGAGTTCTTTGAGAACCCTCTCCGCGCCGACCCCCGCGCGCAGTACTCCAAGGAGCTCTACCTCGACCTGTCGACCCTCTCCCCTTACGTCTCCGGCCCCAACTCTGTCAAGATCTCCACTCCCCTGGCAGAGCTCGCGGCGCAGAAGATTCCCGTGAACAAGTGCTACATCGGCTCCTGCACCAACTCCCGAAGCACAGATCTCAGGGCGGCGGCCGACGTGCTGCGCGCGGCGGCCAAGGAGAACGGCGACGTGATCCCCAAGTTTGCAGAGGGCGTCAAGATGTACCTGAGCGCGGCGTCCATGCGTGAGCAGACCGTCGCCGAGGAGGCGGGCGACTGGGGCGTTCTGCTCGAGGCCGGAGCCATCCCGCTGCCTGCGGCCTGTAACGCTTGCATCGGCATGGGCACCGGTCTGCTCGAGCCTGGCGAGGTTGGAATTTCAGCGTCCAACAGAAACTTCAAGGGCCGCATGGGATCCACGGAAGCGCTCTGCTACCTCGCCTCGCCGGAGGTCGTTGCCGCCTCCGCGCTGTCTGGCTTCATCTCTGGGCCCAACAAGTGGCAAACCCCCGAGGACTTTGCGGGCGTGCAGTACGGCTACGGAAACGGTGCGCCGGCGACGATCGACAACGAGCTCGACAACGTCCTCCTCCAGCTCGAGTCCCTCATCGACCGCGTCGAGGGATCTGTCGGCAGCGATGATGTCGCTGCGGAGGGTGAGAACGCCGCCGCCACCAAGGTTCTTCCCGGCTTCCCGGAGAAGATCACGGGTGAGATCCTGTTCCTGGACGAGGACAACATGAACACGGATAACATCTACGCGGGCAAGTACACGTACAACGAGGACATGACAAAGGAGGACATGTCCAAAGTGGTGATGGAGAACTACGACAAGGAGTTTGTGAACATTGCCAAGGAGAATGACATTATCGTGGGAACCTACAACTTTGGTTCTGGTTCATCACGAGAGCAGGTACGTTATTCCATATGTGCATCTTTCTTTCAGCTTGTGAAATTTCAACAGCTGACACTCTGCAGGCCGCTACCGCCATCCTCTCCAAGGGCATCCCGCTCGTCGTTGCCGGCTCCTTCTCCAACATCTTTGCCCGCAACTCCATCAACAACGCCCTCGTTACCCTCGAGTCACCAAAGCTCGTGACCCGTCTCCGCGAGACCTTCTCCAAGGACCCCTCGCAAAAGGTTAAGACGCAGCGCACGGGGTGGACGGTCACTTGGGATGTCGCCAGGAGCTGTATCGTCGTCAAGGAGGGCGAGAACGGGGAGCAGTGGGAGGAGAAGGTGAGCGAGATCCCGGATACGGTGCAGGAGATTATTGCCAAGGGGGGTCTGGAGGGGTATATCAAGGCCCAGTTTGAAAAGGAGGCAAGCGCTTAAGACTGTGACGTAGAACAAAAGTTGTTTATCATGTATATATGTTGAATGTCTGTAAAAATGCAAGACACGTTAAGACTCGACCCTCGTGTGCATTGGCTCTGAAAAGTGATGAATCTGCGTCTATGTCTCTTGTAAGTCTGGGTTAAGTCTCGGGTCATGTTTTCGAGATCATGAGTGTCCCCACTGCGAAGAAGTGAGACGGTCGAGCCGGGTATGGTTTATATTGCCCCCTTGACAAGATTTGATGTCGTGTGACTTCGGGATACCCTTCAAGATTGATGGCCGTGGCTGGCTGCTACTGGGGATGCCACTTTCGAAATTGATAGTGTGGCCGGTTTGCAGCATTCGAATTCAGCGAGCGACGGTCTGATTGGGAACACAGCAAAATCATTTGCACGGCATCGTCGGATCCTTTGTCACAACTATGCGGGCTTCGTCAAGCTGAAATCCGGCGAGCGTTATCCAAAGCCCGTGCCTTTGGTCCCGACCCGGCGTTGCGCAGCATGTACATGCAGAGAATGACTTAGTACCCCGGCCAACAATGCGTCAAACTTGCATCAACGGCTTCCGGGCTTTCCTTTGCCATCGAACCCGTTGACCGGATCCGCGTTCAGACAGGCAAGCGCCAAAGGACCAGGGATAGTTCGTCCTCATCAACGGGATCATCAGCCGTGGTTGTGGGTTACACCCCCCAGTTGACCGTCTTTTCGCGGCCTTGTCATGACGTTGCCCCATAACAAAGAGCTTCGGATAGCTGTGATCCGGCCCTGGCATCTTTTTGCAAATCATCGCCATGACTGATGTTCGATTACCCGAACCTTACCCATACTTCCCGCGCTGGCTTAATATCGTGATGATGTGCAGCCTTCATCCCTTGTTCGGCCCTTTTCTAGCTTCTCCTCTTTATGACCCGCACTATATTCCCCCAAAGGTTCGCAACATTTGCGCGGGGAAACACCTTAGGGTGACATCGCAGCATGCAGGTCGAGCCTGATGATGGTTGTGCGGGGAAACGCTACCAGAAAAAAGAGGACAAGCAAGGTCAAAAGAGAGGGCGCAAACAAACGTGCGGGTAGGTCGAGCAGTCATGACGCAAGAGGGCGTTGGAGGTGTGTGCATCTGTTAATCCACATAAGGGCGGGAAGGATTGAAGGTTGCATGAGGGATGCCGACGTTTGATAGATCGCAGGATTCTGTGAGCTCAAGTACTTGATGATCGGGTCGTGAGCCGGAGGATGCTCACGCACATGCTCACGCACATGCTCACGCAGCAAACGCAGAATTGCAACTGCAGTGGTCCGCCATGTTCCGTCTTGAGTCTTTTGACAATAGCATTTAGTCTGTCCCCTGGCGCGATGCCTTTTGCAACAGGAACCTAGAGAAACTTGGGTAGCGTGCCCACCAAACAAGCATAGGCAATGCATTGTCCGCGATCTCCGGGCCGCCTGGCTGATTTTCGGCCTTGGTACCAATACCCTGGTGCATCTCAACCACTTTGCTAGTCCCGGCTGTTCACTCGGTATTATGGCGTCGACGCCAACAAAAAGATCCTATCCTCGCTGTCGGGTCCACCCCGGTCGAGTATGGCCTGGCTGCATTGGGGCTCATTCTGTTGACAAGCCGGGCGCAGGGCAGCATCACGCGGCCATGTGGGTTCTCGCAATTCGTCCCGCACCTCGGTATGGGTCCGGAAGCGATTCCCAGGCTCGTCTATCGTGGGGAGAGTCCATCAGAGAGTGGGTTCCTGTTCCTCTGTGGGCTGTGGGGGAAAGTTTAATCTTTTGTGCGCTGCCCGCCGTGCTGCAAAGCTTGTCTGCAAAGTCCAATGATGCCGATGCACATGTCAATGCAGGCGGGCAGATTCTGGAATGAATGTCGTCGAGCTGGATTACATGCTTGCAATGTCAATTCCAAGTAAGAGGGCGATGCTTGAGTAACGAGCAGTGAGGAAGAGGAGAGGAGAGGAGAAGAGAAGAGAAGACGAGGAGGCGGCCATTGGACTGCGTGCCATAGTGTGGCGCGTGTGGCTGATGTTCGCTCTGTCTGTGGCTTATACATATCCTCACCGACCCACGTACTTTTTCGCCGTCCTCTCGTACAAAGGATACACCAGGCACCCAGGGGTCAGGTGGGTCGTCCGGCCTTTTGTCCGTCTTCTCGTTAGCCTCGACCACCCTCCACGTGTGGTTGCATTGCAGCCTCACTCAACATCCCGAGAACAACAGAGCAAAACAGTCTCCCAGCACGGCCTTGTCTGCGATACCTTGGTTCAATGCTGTCCGTCTGGGTCATCTTCCCCGCTCGAAAGCGCTCTCCAATGCTACCTTGTCTACCCCAATATCGTGCAGCCAGAATGACGATGATGGACGCCCTGCCTCACGCGTCCCACACTCACTACACGCACGGCCGTGGCGAGGGTTGACGAGCTCCGAGATGGAAGTGCGGACGCCGATCTCTCTCTCCATTCTGCAGCGAGCGAAAATGAGATGAGACCATCTGGACCCAGAGAGGGGTACCAGCCATCGGCTGATCACTCAATCGTGCTTATAAAACCTCGTGGTGCGCCCTCGTAGATACAGGAAAGAGGAAGCTGGCACGCGGGAGAGATCGGCACTGTTTTTGTCTCAGTTTGCTTGACGCTTTCCTTCCGTGACTCGAAAAAGAAAAAGGGATCAAACGTCTCCAAGGAAGAGAGATCATTGACGCGACTTCCAGTCTTGCTTCCTAGCATCAAACAGCCAATCCTCAGTAGTGGTCACCCGTACACAACGACATCATGAAATTGACGGCGTTGCTCGCCGCTGCCTTCGTGGTGACTGGCAGTGATGGCTTTGCCATCGAAAAGGTACGTTATCTTTCCCAATGTTATCAGAGATGCTAGGAGACGCCCTCCCATCGCGGTCATCCCAAGGAGAGCCCGTTTATTGTCAGACAATGCGCGACATACGTCGAGAGGCCGACTTCATGTCTGCCAGTGCAGTGCAGTCACCATGGTTGGCCTCTGGTGCTATGCCTGGACTTTGTTGTTGCCTAACACAGCTTTCGAAACATCAGCTGACTTTCTTCTTTGCTCACAGCGTTACGATAACCAAACGCTCGCCTACTCGCCGCCTGTCTATCCCTCTCCATGGATGGACCCCAGCGCCGATGGCTGGCAGGCTGCCTACGCCAAAGCCCACGAGTTCGTCTCCCAGCTTACCCTGCTCGAGAAGGTCAACCTGACTACCGGCGTCGGATGGATGGGTGAGCGCTGCGTTGGCAACACCGGTGGTGTGCCCCGCCTCGGCCTCCGTGGACTCTGTCTTCAAGACAGTCCCCTGGGCATTCGTTTTGCCGATTACTCGTCAGCTTTCCCTACGGGGCTCACGGCTGCTGCGTCTTGGTCCAGGAACCTATGGAGGGATCGCGGCATGAAAATTGGCGCCGAGCATCGCGACAAGGGCATTGACGTTATGCTAGGTCCCGCCGCTGGACCTTTGGGCCGAAACCCCACCGGAGGACGCAACTGGGAGGGTTTCTCACCTGATCCCTACCTCACCGGCATTGCTTTCGCCGATGTCATCGAAGGTGTCCAGTCTCAAGGTGTAGTCGCCACTGCGAAGCACTGGATCGGTAATGAGCAGGAGCATTTCCGCCAGGCTGGCGAGGCTCGAGGCTATGGATACAACATTAGCGAGTCCATGTCCTCCAACATTGACGACAAGACTCTGCATGAAGTCTATGCCTGGCCCTTCCAGGATGCTGTCCGTGCTGGTGTCGGTGCCTTCATGTGCTCGTACCAGCAGGTGAACAATTCATACGGCTGCCAGAACTCAAAGCTCCTCAATGGTGTTCTCAAGGAGGAATTCGGCTTCCAGGGCTTCATCATGAGCGATTGGCAGGCCCAGCATGCTGGCGCCGCCACCGCTGTCGCTGGTCTCGATATGACCATGCCCGGCGATACTACCTTCGGCACCGGACTCAGCTTCTGGGGCGGTAACCTCACCCTTGCCGTCGTCAACGGCACCGTGCCCTCTTGGAGACTCGACGACATGGCTATGCGTATCATGGCCGCGTACTTCAAGGTCGGCCGCACAGTTGAGGATCAGCCCGACATCAACTTTTCCAGCTGGACACAGGACACTGTGGGTGCAATTCACATGGCTGCCAAGGAGAACATTGAGCAGATCAACTTCCATGTTGATGTCCGTGGTGATCACAAGTACCACATCAGGGAATCTGCCGCCAAGGGAACCGTCATCCTCAAGAACAAAGACAAAGCTCTGCCTCTCAACAAGCCCAAGTTCGTGGCTGTCGTGGGCGACGATGCCGGTCCCAACTCCAAGGGCCCGAACGGTTGCCCCGATCGTGGGTGCGCAGACGGTACCCTCGCCATGGGCTGGGGTTCCGGCACGGCTGAGTTCCCTTACCTCGTCACGCCCGATCATGCTCTTCAGTCGCAGGCTCTCGAGGATGGTACCCGCTACGAAAGCATCCTGAGCAACTACGAATGGGAGAAGACGCAGGCCCTTGTCAGCAAGCCTAACGTCACTGCCATCGTTTTTGCCAATGCTGGTGGCGGAGAGGGATACATCAGTGTTGATGGCAACGAGGGCGATCGCCAGAACCTCACTCTTTGGATGAATGGCGATGATCTCATCAAGAACGTTTCCGCCATCAACCCCAACACGATCGTCGTTTTGCACACTGTCGGTCCTGTCCTCGTCAAGGAGTGGTACGACAACCCCAACATTACCGCTATTGTTTGGGCTGGTGTTCCCGGTCAGGAGAGTGGAAACTCCATCACCGACATCCTTTACGGCAAGACCTCCCCTGGTCGCTCGGTCTTCACCTGGGGACATGACACCAAGGACTACGGCACCAATGTCCTCTACAAGCCCAACAACGGCAAGAACGCTCCTCAGCAAGATTTCTCCGAGGGTGCTTTCATTGACTACAGGCACTTTGACAAGGAGTTCCCCGACGGTGATGAGAAGGCTCCTATCTATGAGTTTGGCTTTGGTCTTGGATGGTCGACCTTTGACTTTTCCGACCTCAAGGTTGAGAAGAGAGACGCGCAAGAGTACAAGCCTACCGAGGGCATGACATGCGCCGCGCCAAACTTGCAGGGTAACTTCTCCAAGGACCTGTCGGACTACACCTTCCCGGAAGATATCAGATACATCTACCAGTTCATCTACCCCTGGCTTAACACCTCCTCTTCTGGAGCCGAGGCCTCGACGGAGCCCGGCTACGGCAAGAAGGCATCCGAGTTTCTCCCCGACGGTGCCCTCGACGGAAGCGCCCAGCCTCGCACCCCGGCTTCCGGCGCCGCTGGCGGCAACGCTCAGCTCTGGGACGTCCTCTACACCGTCACCTTCACCGTCACCAACACTGGTGACGTCGCCGACGACGCCATTCCGCAGCTCTACCTCTCTCACGGCGGCGATGGCGAGCCGGTCAAGGTGCTGAGAGGATTCGAGCGCGTGGAGAGAGTCGGCCCAGGCGAGAGCCGGGAGGTGAAGATGGAGCTGACGAGGAGAGATGTGAGCAACTGGGATACGGAGAAGCAAAACTGGGTCATCACGGATGCGGCGAAGAAGATCTGGGTGGGAGCCAGCTCGAGAGATCTGCCTATTGACGCCGATCTGCCATGAAGGACTGGACTGGGTTTTGACATAGTTTCTTAGCATTGATAATCAGTAACGCGCTATGATAGTACTATTAATATGTGCCGCGCTGTTCATATTGATTCGGACCGTGGTAGTACGCATCCTTATTCTTAACTGTCTTTGAAAATGACAAGGCTGACTGTGTTAGCCGAGTCAACAACACGTGACTCCAACCGTCTGCTCGTGTGCCACAACCCTCTCCTCTGCCTTCGCCCGCCTCAAGTAAACGCTGTGCTCACAGTGCCAAACTGTGCGTGGTCGTCTTTCTCATTCTTTTCATTCAAGTCGACGCCATAAGGCTTTGTTGCCGTCTGCGACACTTACAGACGGCCTGTGATTCACAAACCTGTATGCGCCCAGTTTTGGAAGCCACGTCGACATGCGTGGTGAACACGGCGGCTGTGCTTCGTATGGTATTGTGCGACGAGGTTGCAAATGTTGAGCAAACGTGGCTCAGTCGGCGGGATCTGGTGTTGAGAGTCTGGCAAACAGGGATCTTGTGTCCATTGCTGACATTTTGGCAAAACCAAGTTGAGAGGAGGGCAGTCAGCATGATCGCGGTATCGGGTAATGGACGGCATCGTTTTGTATACTTTGTATGCTTTGGGGGTCAGATGACTGTGATATCGAGCGGCGCATGACTATCTGTACCTGCGGTGGGGGCCAGCGGTGTGCAAGATGAGGAGTGATGATGTTGTTGAGAGCGCCTCGCGGCGGCGGTGATTCACTGTTGTGTACATCCCACCACGATGATTACGGCACGAAGGTTGAGATCTGATCAAAGAGGCTCGGAATTCGATTTCGCGTTAATCTCAGAGATAAAGCATTGACGCTGAACAATCAGATATTCCTCCGACTGGTTTATCCACTCTCCTCCAGCTCCCTTCTCCCTCATCGCCGAGAGATGAGCCTTGTGCGAATTGCGCCTAAGTTGGCAAACATCATTGCCTGCGATAACTCTCACGTTTCACGGGTTTTTTGCTGGCAAAGGGTTCGCACGTCCTTGATACAGCCTCGAGCAAACCAGTGGACCGCAGTTCGGTACATGAGGGTCGAATGTTGCGGCTCAGTATTGGGTTGAGTCGTGACGTCGTTTGTCCATTGTTTTGTTTCTATAATGCTTGCTTGGCGTGGAGCCTGTTAACAAAGCTCAGACGCTTTGCCGGCGTAAGGCTCGAAGGGAAGGTAACGTAAAGACCGGCTGTGCTCCGTGAAGGTGATCAAGTTGAATGACTTACTTGCGGAACGTGGAGGCGCCAAGTCACAGGTTCCTCTCATGCTTCTTCCCCTGGCCAGTGCTAACTTACGCCTCTCATGCACCTATTCAGCCCTTTATGTCTTGAGGCTCTGCTGCATTGTTTACCTTGTGCGACATCTTTACCCCGTCGCGTTTGAATGTCGCAGGTTGCCTCGGCTAGGGCACTGATTGCATATACACGTATCACTTATATATTCCAATGCCTCTTTCTTCATTCGTGACCCTGACCACTGTTTACCCTGATGCAACACTTGACGTCTCTCTCCTCTGATCAAGCTGCGACTCGTACTCCAACCAATGCCCCGATAATCGCCCTCACCAGAATTCCATCTACTAGATTTTACAAACCGTCCAAAAGACTTCATACGCCAGCCATATTCACGACTTTTGTTCCACGATCTCTATCATTCATGCTTGTGTTTGGCAGCAGTAGAAGCGCCTCGGTGAAATCCGTTTGCCCTAAAAGAGGCTGCAAGAACAAGCCTTATAGAGTATCCACGGTGTGTGGAGACCGCAAGTACCGCTACTGTGAGAAACGTGAGCATGATCTGGCGCATGTTGAGGCTTCATTTGCTGATGACTTGATAGACTACTGTCGCGTTGGCTGGGTGAAGTGCGATCTTCCGGCCAGCGAGGGTGGCCATTACTGTTCACAGCGTATGTGCCAAAACGATGTGTTTCTTACTTCTGAAAATCATTTGATGGCCTGTACACAAGGCCATATACCTCGAACTTCTCCTGCGCAGACAGAACTAACATGATACCAGATCGGACATGTGCGAAGAGTGGGTGCAAAGAGGAAGGGAAAAGGCTTTGTCTCAAATCTGCGGAGTGGTTTTGCAGGAAACGTACGCATCATGATTCCTCATTTGCCGCTTGAACCATCTTCATGAATTATACCTTTTCCTCACCCGCATCATGCAGATCGGTGCCGTGTCGAAGACTGCGATCTCAGACGCAGGACGGACTCTGAATATTGCAAAGCGCACACTCCCCGACCATCGTCCCCTCCTCTCTGTCGTGGCCGTCCCGACTGTCCCATTACCCCTGAAGAAGACTTTGAAGTCTGTGAGTTTCACAGGTGCGTCTCTGAGTACTGCCCTTTTCGAAGATGCGACGACTCGGACTACTGCGAGATTAACCACCACAAGCCACCGCCGAAATGCGCGGTGCCGGGCTGCAAAGAGCCCAAGATCGGAAAGGGGGAGAAGTGCAAAGAGCATCAGCCATGTGATATGGTGGGTTGCGAGAGACCGGCACTGTGGGATCAGATCAACAAGAAGAGCACACAGTTTTGCGCAAAGCATGGGAAATGCCAGCGTCAGGGATGCAAGGCTATTGTGAACAAAGAGGATGGATATTGCTCAGATCATAGGTGTGAGATGAGCGGGTGCAAGCAGGGGAAGTATCAGAGGGGCGCAAAGGTTGGGCGATGGTGCGCTGTACGTATGTTGAGGTCTTTTTCTTGGAATTCTGGCATTTTCAAGTCTGCTAATCATATCTCCAGATACGTGCAATGTTGCTGGCTGCGAAACGGGAATCAGAGCGCAGAGTGACTCATCGGATGGGGAAAATCACTTCGTGTACTGCGCGGATCACACCTGCAACCGCTCCAACTGCACCGAGCTCGCAAAAGCCAAGGGTGCTCTCTGCGCGGACCACTCTTGTGATATAAGCGGCTGTTCAGGGGGGAAGAATGACGGCCAAGCCTTTTGCCCGAGCCACAAGTGCCAAGTACCCGAATGCAAAGATCTGCGTCATGGAATGAAGTCGTTTTGCGAGGCAAAGCACGCGTGCAGCAAGCCAGAGTGCTCGAATCCACGATCTGACCAAGACACCAAGCTGTGCATGCATCACTACGGGATGCTACAGCGCGACGCGGGCGCGCAGGACGAGCGGCGGCGTTGGGGTGTGCCGGAGAGCCCTAGGGCACCCCTCTGCCGCCATGTTGATCCGTGGGAAGGAGATATACCATGTAGATTCCGCCGTGTGCTTTCGTCTGAGAGATTGCGAAGCATATGCCGGGATGTCCTGAGAAATGAGTTGCTCGACAGAGATGCGAGAATGCAAGAGGAAGAGCAGGCGCGGATACGACGCCAGCGAGTAGAGCAGGAGAACCTCCGACTCGATGTTCTGGCGGACGTCCGCGTGGCTGCACGAACGGAGGCGGATCGGAGGTGTGCAGAGGAGAGCGCGAGATGGGAGAGAGAGTATGGCATACTGCTTCGACACCCGAGGGAGTGGAGAGAACCTACAAGGTATCGATTTTATGGTGACATCAGTCCTGCTACGTCTAGGTCATCGAGTAGAGGGCGGTGACTTTTGATATATGATTTTTATTTTTGAGGATGGACTCCAAATCTCTATTTGCTCAGAGACTGTCTATTGTTTTGTTGTAGGAAACCCGAGAATCTAATGTTTATCAATGACCGAAGAGACAAAAAATAGAGACACATCTGCTTTGATGAGTGCCCCCATCAGTGAAAAGAAATGCCATCATTATCATTACTTTCATCTACTCCTTTCTCTACTCATGTTCCTCGTCCTGTTCACACTGACCTCCACCGTCCTCACAATCCCTACACTATTATCCCATGGCAGCTTTGCTTTGTCTGGCTGCTCCAATACTTTTGTGTTCTTCTCGAAGGACCCCTTGCCAATTGGTTTTGTTGTGTTGAACGTGGCGTAATGCGACGCACCGGGGTTCTCATACGAAGATGATATGGATCCACGGGAAAACTTATTGGTGAGCTTGCGAACTGGAGATGCGGGCGCTCGGGCGTACGGGTGGTGACGAGAGGGAATGTGAGGGAGGGAGGTCGAGGTCGTGTAGGATAGTGCGGTGATTCGAGATGCCAGGATATCAATGTAGAGCATCATTGGAAAGAGGCATTCAAGAGTATAGACAAAACGGTCAATCTGACTCGCTAGATTGGTCGACTTTTGAATCCCCGGCTGAAAGAAATACGTCACGGCACGGGTGACGCCCAACACGGCCAGCAGGCCCTGCCTGATCTCCGTGCTCCGCATGAGATGTCTGAATAGTGGTGCCCGTTGACCTGCGGCGGACGATTGCTGGGCTGACAGAAATGTGCGCACGAGGAAGCCGGCGGATGTGATTTCCATGAGTGCAACGCCGACAAAGAAGGCCAGGTGTGAGGAGTTGATGATGCGAATGTTTCGGGCGCCGGTGCTTGTCGTCGGGGAAGGATCGTAGATGAAGCGCACACGGAATACCAGTATCACGAGGCGGGAAATAGATGCGAGAAAGAGAAGTGGCCAGAAAAGAAGGCGGAGATAGGTGAGCTGCGGTCGAGGGAGGAGGCGAGTGAGGATCATGTAGCTGTAGAACGGATTCCAGCTTCTTGGACCTGAAATTCGCGTCAGTCCTGTTCATCGATGGAGAAATAAGCTCAATGAGAATAATACGGACCAGCCACATGAGGTCAGCCATCACCGAGGCGGCCGCGGTGTTTGGCTTGGGGTAATCGGCGTAGAAGGCATAGTAGCAGAGACCGTTCGCAATGGCACCAGCCACTGAGACGACGATAGGAACGAGGCTGACGGGCGTCAAACGCGTGATGGCGATGATGGTGATGCCAAAGAGGACATTGCCGAGACAAATCGTGCTGAGGATCGCCCAGCTGAGTTCGTAGTACAGCTGTCCCTCCATTTCCTCCAATCTTCACAGGGACGAATTCGCCCTGCTTGAAACTCGGTGATTGCCGCTAAATGACTTTAATTGTTTATAGAAGCTCGCGTCGATCTTTCGTCAAGAACGTCGAGATGTGTCGTAGTCCGTAGCGATCGCCTCTCACAGTCTAAGCGAGTCTCGCCCTTCTGGGCCTTCACTTTGGTCGTCGTCTATCGGATGATGTACAACCACACGTCAACTGCACAGAAAAAGAAAGGAAAAAGGAAAAAGGAAACAGGAATGCTACCCAGACATTCGGGAGCGAAGACCCGGTCTAATCAGAGCAGGGCAATTAAGCCGAGTCTGCGCCTCCCGCGCTTCTTCCTCCGTGCCCTTTATTCTATTGTTGGTCATAGAGTTCTGTGGTCGCAGGGATGGTGAGAAGGGCTTGAAAGGCTCAAACAACCGCCATGGGAACACCCCCGGTCGAGCCTTGGGCTTCGTGTTGACCCCGGAAAGAATTTGGTGACATGCAGAGAGTTTGATGGTGCCTTTTCCAATGCCTCGGGTCTTCACTAGGGCGTCTATGGCGAACCTACCCCGTGGCTGTGCCTGACCAATATGTTCGGCGAGATGGTCCATATGGACCTTATTGCCGTCCAGAATAAACACATTGTGACTTTGAGTGTGCAGAATTCCGCTCAAGCGATGAATCAATTACCGATAAGGGCCAAGTCTGGATGCACATGCATGCAAGGATGGACACATTCTGTGCATAGCGACACTTTCCCACCCCTGCTTTGGCCCCCCCTCCCCGGTTGAGCAAGGTCATGGAAACGCAGAGCTGGGCGTTGATGATTTTAGCCTCTCAGCGCAGCCATCCGGCCTCTTGGCCCCGGCAGACTGAGGTGTGGCGGGGAAATATTTCGCTGGTGGTTGCAAGATCCCAACGTCCATCGAGGCTTTCCGCCCCCTAGACTATTAACGCGTAAATTTGGGGATTTCGATCTAGCCGCGCCACAGGTAAACAACGGCGTGATTCACTCTCAGGAGGCCCAACACGACGCGGGCAAAAGGGTCAGCCCGAATCTCCGCATTGCTGGGGAAAGGGAATAGAATTGCAAAATAACGCACGGATGTCTGGCAGGCCTGGTACGCTAGCTGCTAGAGTAGCTGTGGGCGGTGCAGGAAGAAAACCTGGAGGCTGCCTGTCGGGTTCCTCGGTTTGGTGCCAGCTCATTGCGGTTCTGGACTTGGCCATCCTCGCGATTTTCGTGACAGGCGTTGCGTGTACTGTACTGTTGACGGTTCTGCATGTGATTCCGATTGCATGCTCAATCGTCGGGCCTGCAGCTTGGATTTCTGATGCACATGCTCTGCAAATCACGTGTCATCAACATCAATGTGAAAATCACGTCCGGGTGTTAACGTAGGCTGATTATCATGAATAAGCTCCCAATAGATCTGCACACCTGGGTTGAGCTTCTCATTGAATACGGCGGCACCTTTCGAGACGCGGGATCTACGTCAAGCTTGCACGGTGGGTTGGTTTTGGTGGGACTTTGCGAAATGTCCACTCTGATAGTGTCTGATGTAAGCATCTGGTTCGTTGCGATCGGCCAATGTCTTTGTTTTGACTGTCAATATTCAAATTCATCAGGGGTAGGAGCGCTGTCAATGTGTCGTTTCATTGTCTGAATCACGGGTTGAGCATCGTCTTCAGTACGACTCGCGATCTTTCGGAGCAAGATTCGGAGATATTTGTTACCGGGTAGCAAGTACCATTTACCCGATTATCACCCGCAGCAACTCCAAAATTCAGCGCCCCACATTGAATCGCGAAGCTCCAGATCTACTATCACGAGCTCGCCAGGACCATCTCTCAGCAACGAATACCCAACCGAGACAAGCCTCCCTCCCTTGAAAGCACGTATCCCTTACGCCTTGCAACAACCGAACTTGCCAGACTTTCATCGCCATGAGCTTCGTTCCCGTCAACCCGCGGCCAATGCTGCAAGACCTCGTCAACAAGCCCGTCTTTGTGCGCCTGAAATGGGGAGAGACCGAGTACAAGGGCACGCTCGTGTCGGTGGACAGCTACATGAACCTCCAGCTGAGTGGGACGGAAGAGTACATTGCGGATAAGATGACGGGTACACTGGGACAGGTGTTGATCAGGTAAGGCCTTTTGCGTGTTGGGGACATCAGAAGGGGAAGGGGAGCAGAAGCGAGACGAGGGTTTTGGAAAAGGAGGAGACTGTCGACGGTCAATACATCTCATGGTGACTGCGACTTGCGCTGACGCAACTTTACAACAGGTGTAACAACGTTCTTTGGATCCGAGGCGCGGACGGGAAAGATGCAGACATGAGCGGATAAGACCGTCAGTTGGGAACGAAGGTTGCTTTTTTTGTGTTCATTTCTTGGTTTTCACAACTGAATGGAGTTTGGGGATAGAAGGTCATCTTCTTTATGAAAAAAATTCAGCACTACGACTTCGAACCATACAAGCGAGCTCTGAGATCATTCCGACCGTGCAAGGATGGGACACTCGATGCGGAGGGAAATCTGGTCGTGTCTGTGGAGGAAGGATGCATGACAGTGGTGCTGGATACTCGACACAGAGCCAGAGATCTGTTCAATCGCTCTGGACATGACGAGAGGTCAGTTAAAGGCCGCACGGGGGAGGTGCTTGACAGGTGCTCAGCGACAGAATGGAGCCGCAGAACATGGTTCACAGGACTGGATCACGGACTTGGTCGACCACGTCTTGGAGTCGTCGTTTCGGCGATGCTAAGGGAATCGTTTGCAGTGGCTTCTTCTCCGCGTGCACGCGTTTTCTCCGACCATTACGTTGGGTTACGCGCCAGGGGCCAGTCCCCGAACACGCCGTCCGAAGAAGATTGCAAAGAAGATGTCAAAGAACCAATGCCAGGCTTTTCAGTCAAGAGACGGTATCGCAATGAAACAGAAATAAAGCCCATCTGACCTCGTCGCGTCGGCAATCATAAGTCTCGCTCGCTACCCACGATCATCTCAAGTCATCCACCGATCCCATGCCACCCTCATCCCATCACCATCGTCGGCATCCCATCTCACCGAACCCCCCCAAGTCTGTCTCGTTTCCTATAATATCCCATTTTATCGCTCCATCGCTGCTCTCTCACTGGCTCATTCGTATTAGTCATTCACAATTTGGCGTTTTTCACTACCGGCATGCGACGCAGTTTGCGACGAATCCGAAACCTGCGGCGCGCCAGACCCCTGTGCGGCAACCCTTCGTCCGGGGAGTCGGTTTTCTTTAGCAAAAACCACATGCACTTCCTCGGTCGTTGTGAAGTTTGGTTCTCTCTTTTTTCTTCTTTTTCTTCTTTCTCTCTATCCTCAATGATTCCCTTCTTTTGCTTTGAAAGCGCGGTAACAGCTGGGTGTTTTTTTTAAACCCTCTTTTTTTTTTCTCCCAGTTTTGTTTCCTTTCTTCGATTCGATCACTCGCTGGCTCGAGATATTTTGATATTTACGACAATTTTATTCAGAAACGGCTCCTATCATTCAACGGCTTTGGGGTTGACAACGATCATTATATAAAACTCATTCCACTTGTCTACTCATCTCATCACTCTTTCATCGACTCGGTCCTTGCTCAAAGCCCTTTCGCCGGATCACTTACACTCGCACCAAGACAATCTCGACCACTCCTTTGCCAACTTCAAACACAAACATGGGCGCCAATCTCTCCCTCGAAGAGCCCTTTGCCGACACCTCCGGTGTTGTGCTCTCCGCCCCCGACGCCACGGCTGACATGATCCTGCTCATTACCTGGTCAACGGTCCTGTACATCTGCGCTATGATCTTCTCGACCTGCACACTGATTGACCGGTGGAGAGGACCCTTTGATAAGAATGAGACGACGCTGGGGAATGTGGTGGCGGCGGGAATGTGTAGTTCTGTCTGGCCGGTGGTGATGGTGTATTGCATGATGAATTCGTGATAGCCGAAAGCGATGAGTTCATGTGAGGGAAAAGTGGGTGGAAAGGACGCGCTTAGGGACAGCGTTGGTCGGCAGACAGATAGTCAGCGTTGATGAGACTTTGTGAATATCCTTATTATTCACGAAGCCATGGTGCATTATGTTATAACAAACGTGATACCAGCGAAAATTATCCATCCAGAGTATTTCTTCTACTCCGATCCTGCCTCCTATCCCTCCTCCCTACAATCGTCTCCAGTGCCTGCTGCAGCGCTTTCGCATCATACCTCGTGCCTCCACCCGGGCCATACAATCTCATCGTCTCGATCCCCAATTCTTTCAGCCTACTGACATCAACCTTTGGCGAGCTAGAACCTTCAATGTAGACCAGATGTGTGACGTAGCGCACGTAGTCATCCGCCTCGGGTCTAATTTTTAAGCCTTGCGAATCGGCACAAGCGTTCGCTATTGCGGCGACAAAGTCTAGCGCCGTGAATGGATCTGATGAAGGTCCTGTCTCGCGATCGATCGTGCCGTTGAGGATCAGAATCTTGCTTCTGATGGAAGGGGAGGCGATGAGCGCGCCTACGCCTTTAAGCACGAGATTCGGTATCAAAGAGGTGAAGAGGGAGCCGATGGAATAGATGACAGTGTTGGACGCTTTCAAAGCATCGAGCACGTGAGGATTCGCTGGTGTGCGTATCTCCTGACCGTAAGGGTTAATATACCACACCCTCTCGATCCTTGCTGGCAAATCCTCCTCTCTCTCCTTGGAAAACGCGATCGTCGGGCGGCGCAGAGCCGGCAGAGATCCCGGAAGATTCGCGTCTTCGACACTGTCATGTTCCGCCATCTCATCGCTCTCAAAGACGGCCGGCGTCATTAGCCCTGATGCGGCACTCGTCCCTGCACCGGGAACCGCGTTGGACGGGGCGCTGGGGTGAGAAATGTCATTCTGGCCGGTGATCACGGTGCCGTCTGCCAGTCCGGCGGCAATGTGGTGCGCAAAGTTGCTGTTGAGCGCCGGCAGGACGGCGACGCGGTCGGGGACGGCGCAGATGGAGCTGAAGAGATAGATGGCCGCCTCGAAGCTTCCCGTGAAGAGCCTCGCGCCGGTGAGAAAAAGGTTTCCGATGCTGGCACCCGAAAAGTCAAATCTGCTGGTTGGTCTGATTCTCTTTACGACTTCGAGGTTGAAGCTGTTGAGGATAGACCGGATGAGCTCCCGTTTCGGTGTGCTGATGCCGTCCCAGAGGTCATGTGTCGACTCGACAATCTCAGACCACTCTTCCCTCGCGGCCTTGTAGCTTCTCGGCAGTCTATGGTTGAAGAACCTGCGGATCGCTGATGGTTCGTGATTCCCCGCGTCCTCGCCATCGTTGTGACTGGGTATCAACCTCACCAACCGACTCCTCACGTCACCGATACCAGGCCCGCCAAACACGCGAATAATTTCCGACGTGCTGCCGCCATTATCCGAGATGGGGATCACATAATTGAGGGAGCAGGCGTTGGCGGCGCGAAGGTGCTCGAATACCTCGACGAGGGAGTTTGCGGCTGAGCCACCGGAGAAGACGACGAGGTTGGTGACGGGGGACGTGGTACAGCCTTGTGATGATGCTGGACGGCGCGGCGAAGAGGGCGTGGAAGGGATCTGAGAAGAAGTCGGAGGAAGGGTGAGGTTTTGGGAGGAGTTTTGATGGGAGTTCATGGCGCGGGAGTGAATCGTCGTGATGGAGTGGTTGAGGTGAAGCTGCATGTGAGCACGCGAGCACGTGAGCACGTGAAGAGATTCGAATGCGTGTAGAGTGACAGGACATGCGAATTGAAGCCATTAGCTTTGCCAAAGATGACTGAATAGGCTGTTCTTGCTAAAACCGACGTGATTTGAAGCAAACCATTTTTTCTTTTTCTTTTTTACCTCTTCTTTCTACTTGTTCCTCGACATTTCTTAAAGGGCTCAGCCAACAGAGTCCTTGCACGACACAACCCCAACCCTGCCGAGAAGTTTAACCAGACCCAAGACTGGAGCAAAGCTACCACAAATCGAGCCATTCTTGATACCCACGACCTTGAATCTGAAGATGTAAATGGATTTGTCATCTTTTTGGATTCCAACATGCGGAACTGTGTGATTGCGATATTTTCCAATCTGAATAACATCCCAAAGTACAACGCCATGTTGGTTGATTGCTAAGCTTTGCTTTCGGCCGTTGCCAATGCACCGGGCGACGGACATAAGAATTGCCCGAATCGGCTTAGCGCGGTTCTATGACGAAAACGCCCTTTTGCGCTCGGATCGACAATCGACGTCGTCCTCGATGCGACAGACCGTTGACTCGCAGGACCCTCAGAACCCTGCTCTGGAGTTTAGGGTGCTGTTTTTCGAGATCGTTCTCCCTTTGTATGATTGTCCGTTTTATATTGTGGCTAGCCTGAGTAAACAGCCGTGTTCATTCCTTGGGCTAGGTCCGCACTCGCAGCTCTCATAGCCTAGCCTGCCTTCTAGCATGTCCAATCCTACGTAGATACGCAAGAGCAAGCTTTCAATGCACGGGAATCATTTCCTCTCCTGTAGGCAATGCGCTGGTCCGGGGAGCCACCCTATTCTCGCCTCGTGGCCTGCCGACTCGCGCTGCAGCCATCAGAGTCCAGCACGTCACCCACTTTGACGACCCCACGTCTACGTAAGGATGGACCCGGCTCGGTAATGGCCCTCTATGTCTACTTTGCACACCTGCCGATAGGTGCTGATGGGTGTGCTGCTTGCTGGCAGCGGAGAGACGGCCGCGCCTCGATGAGGAAGGCATATCGGCCGGCCCAAGGGGGTCGGTGCTTTGTGCTTGGTGATCCAGCTCAACGTGGTGGATCGGGCTTTTCCCGTGGAGAATATTCCGGAAGGATATATAGATAGACGATATCTGCCCTTTTCGTTTTCATTGATCCCCCAGTATCTCATTCTCAAGTCCCAATTCGAAGCAAGCGCCTCTTCTCATCACCTACGACGTCAAATACCACAACCAACCTTACACCACCCTATTTTCAACAGTGATACCCTGAATCTCACCCAAAATGTCTGCCTCTGTTCCTCAAACCGCAAAGGTGTGGCAGGTCGTTAAGGCCGGCGAGTTCGACGACCTCAAGTTCTCTGAGCGCGAGATTCCCCAGCTCGGCGACAGCGAATGTCTCGTCAAGCTCGAGGGTGCCACCCTCAACGTGAGTTTTTTTTTTTTTCCTCAGCCCATATCAAAATGTGCATTTCATAGTAGAGAACCACGCTGACTCGTAGCAGTACCGCGATCTCATTATTGCCAAGGGCAGCTACCCCTTCGGTACCGCCCCTGATGTCGTTCCTGGTTCCGACGGCGCAGGCACCGTCGTCGCCGTCGGCAAGAAGGTCACCCGCTTCCAGCCCGGCGACAAGGTTGTTACTCTCTTCAACCAGCAGCACCTCGGCGGACCTCTGACCGCCGCGGCCATGGGATCTGGTCTCGGTGGTGCCATCGACGGCACCCTCCGCAACTACGGCGCCTTCAACGAGCAGGGTCTTGTCGCCGCCCCCAAGGGCCTCAACTCCGTTGAGGCCGCCGCCCTGACCTGCGCTGGTCTCACCGCCTGGAACGCTCTCTTCGGCCTCGAGGGCAGGAGACTCCTTCCCGGCCAGTGGGTGCTCACCCAGGGCACCGGCGGTGTGAGCATCTTCGCCGTCCAGTTTGCCAAGAGCGTCGGCGCAAAGGTCGTCGCCACCACCAGCTCCAGCGAGAAGGCCAAGCTCCTGAAGAAGCTGGGCGCTGACCACGTCATCAACTACAAGGAGAACCCCGAATGGGGCACCGAGGCGAAGAAGGTCGCCGACAACCTCGGCGTGCACCACGTTGTCGAGATTGGCGGCAACGGCACGATGCAGCAGTCCCTCAACGCCATTCGCCTGGATGGTCACATCAGTATTATCGGCTTCGTTGGCGGTAACGGCGACGGTCCCAGCTGCCTCGACTGCCTGATGTACCAGTGCACGACGAGGGGCATCCTGGTCGGCAACCGCACGATGATGGAAGAGATGTGCGCGGCTGTGGAGGCCAACCCCGAGGCGCTCAAGCCGGTCATTGACCAGAAGGTGTTCAAGCTGGAGGACGTGAAGGATGCCATGAAGTACCAGTGGTCGGCTGGCCACGTTGGTAACGTTGGCATCGAGATCAACTAGAGCAACACTTATCGAAAACAAATTATGATGAAATTTAGCGGTAAATCTAATTGATGAACCAACACACCTCACATGACCACAGGTAGTGAACGGCCGTTTCGAAGACGAATCATTAGGGTGCGCCTGGACAAATGTGAACACTGGGAAAATCAAAATACCAGTCGACGAGTTTGACACCACTACATCTCTCAATTCTGCCCAATACCCAATATCAGAGACGAGCATCATGCATTGAGTTTAGGAGAGACTATTCAATGAGAACAGAAATTTCAAAGCCACTCGAGGTCGTCAGGTAACTTTTTTCCCTCCACCCACGCCGACACGCTTTGCGCAAACAGCTCTGGGAATTGCATATCCCACCCACGTGTCGCCATCCTCACCACAACCGCCCCTGATCCGTCCTCGGGCCAAACATCGCCCTTCTCATTTCGTCTGCTTCTCAGCGCCTCGCCCATCTTCTGCGTCATTGCCACATCATCACCCTTCGCGCCGCCCCCAGCAACCGACAACGTCCGTGTCTTGAGCCGCTTCACATGTTTCAAGCTGAACGAAACCATCCACGGAAACATATCCTGGACCAGTTCCCAGGTGATGTTGCCCCTCATCTCCGCGATTAGTTCAGAGCTGAGCTTGAGCCCGATGGACGAGGTCATGTACCAGTACACCCACTCCAGAAGCCAGCACAGCGTGAGTCGCATGGTATAATACGTGAGTGTCGTCCACTGCGCCATGAACAGCCGTTCGCCAACGGGCGGTGTAGTACCGGTGATGAAGAGTGAGAGCACGAGCTTAGGCTGCTCCAGTGCTAGGCACTGGCCTATGAACCCACCCATCGAGACGCCGACAACCTGGGCTTTGGCCTCATGCACGTGTAATTGAATGAGTTGCGCCACAAGTCTGGCTGGATTCTCGGTTGTGTCTGGTTGAATGTGGCTAGAGGCCGAATGCAGCGGGAGGTCTGGGACGAGAAGGTGAAATTCAGAAAGATGTGGCAGGACGAGGGCAAGTTCAAGACGGCAAGTGAAGCCTCCGTGAAGAAGGACGATCGTTGTTGGCCCATCGTCATTCCAGCAGGTGAACAAGAGTGGTGCAAGTGCTGCGGCTGCTGGTGAGGTTGAACTCATGGTGCCGGGGAAGCCGTCCGTGTGCGAATAGATGCGGACGGACACACAGAAGCAAGAATACGAGTCTGAGATATGGCTCACAGCCACCTGTCTGATGAATCTTTCGGTCTGAAATGTCAAAAGTCAAACTTGGCCTGAGTTTTGATGCAGCGGTTTGGGTTGAATCGCAGACTGAGAGGACATTGCGGCGGTGTGTTGTCAGTGGGAGGCTGAGATACTCGGTGTCCTGGGCCCACCCGTATCACCGACGGACAATCAGCAGGACAAGCCCGACTCAGGATTATCAAAACTTGACCTTGGAAGTACTCTCGCCTCAGGCATAAAGCGACCAATTTCAGTTGTACTCCAACTTGCGCTGAGTTCCATTGTTACGAGCAGCTCAACATGTTGGTAATTGCTGCACAATTTATGTCACAAGAAGAGAAGTTGCCCTACAGATTCAGTACTGCCGCCAAGCGAGATGGTAATTACCCTAGCGGATCTACCTAATTGACACGAGTTTGTATTGGCCTTTCTAAGCGTATTCGTTTACTGCTTCGTCCCAAATACCCCAGGAGATGGTCTGGCTATCGTCCATCTTTCCTTGGAAACTGTTCTGCAGAGGAAAGGTTTCCCGCCAAGCGACATTTGGACACCAAAAAAATCGCCAGCAATAGCAAAGCACCGGATATAAGGTTCAGGCCTCGAATTTGGATGCTCTATCGCTTGGGAACTGCGACCAAGGCGATGACGTTCCGGTCGAGCCAAGCCATCGGCGGAGGATTCTTATAATCGCCACCGCGGGAAAAGAAGCTGCCGCCCTGCTTCTTATTATTCGGAGCGCACTGTCCCTTGCCATACCACCAGTTGACTCCTTGGCACTTGGAATCGGCAGCACACATGTCCTGTGTTGGATTGTTAGTTTTGCCTCGTCTGTCACATTGCAGCCCTTGTTGGGGCCTTACAAGGCAATCCTGGAACGTCGCAGTTCCCCTCTTGTTCATGTTGGCGAGCGCGGCAAACTTTCCAGACCAGTCAAATGGATCGGTGTATTCAATAATGTTTCTGTGGCACCAGACTTGGAAGTTTACACCGTTTCTAGAGGTATTTGAGTTGTAAGCATGACTGATTTACTGATGTGTTTCGAGGAACGTCGGTTGAATGGGAAACGAGATAGGCTCACTTCTGAATCATCTTGGCGTTCCACGCAGGACAAGTGACCACGGGAGCCGCGTCGGTGCAGGCCCAGTTCTTGTAGACTTTGCCCTTGGCACAGCAGGCAGCCTCCTTCGTGGTCGAGTCAACGGCCATGACTGCGCCTCCAATGCAGCACAACACTCCGCCCTTCGGAGTAATGAACTCGTCGCCTAGGCAGACTGATGAAAAGACAAGTCAGCGTTATCTAATCCGGAGTACGTCGTGTAGGTAACGAACCTTTGCTGTCCTCCATTGCACACTTCCCGTTGAAGGAGCCGTCGGCTTCGTAAACTGGCTCGTAGTTGGCATTTTGGCGTTTGCAAAATTGCTATGGCTTCACGTTAGAAAGAGGCCTCGAAAGAAATCTCATGCCGAGCTCTCGAGGAGACTACTCACGTCAGGAGTCTCGTTCTGAGCCAAGGCAAGTTGGGCCAAGAAGCTTGACGAGATCAGAAGTGTCAAAGTTTTGAGCTGCATTTTGAAGACTGGTTCTTATGGTCAAGTGTACGTGAACAGAAAGGGACTTTTGTGAGTATTTTGTGACATCTCTGCAGTATTTCAGGGAATCTTAAACTTAATTAGTAATCCCTGGCCGCAGCTCGCCCAGCTGCAGACAAGACACGCTGCCAAAGGGGGAGCGGTGACCAGATTTCTCTTCTCAGTTGTCTTAGGTTGCGCAAGTCCTGATCCAGCCAGCAGTCTCATGTCTCAGGCGGAAACTTCGTGGATCCCGCTTCACAACGCGCCCACCACGCGATTTATCTTGACGAATTACCAGTGATCCCTTGGTCCATCGTGACAATATGTCTCGTCGGTCAGGTCTGGGAGTGACTAGTCGTGATTCCTAGTCTGTAGACAAACTATTCATTAGCTATCATGGAGGTACGCTGTCTTCATTGCTTCTTGTATGACACAAAGCCTTCCGATAGAGACAGGTCGAACTATTCTTGTGCAGTTGATTGGGCCTGTTCTTCGCCTGTCGGCTGGCTGAGACACTTTTACAAAAGCATGCTAAAAACAGCCAATAGTTAACATACCACCCCGAAAGCAATCCCGGTTTCAGCTCTGGTGGTGTGGTGCAAGGAGGCGGGTCGGCGCGCTACGGCCGATCGCGTGTCTTAGACCAGAATCATGGACCCCCTAAGAGAAGAAGCAAAGGAAACCTCATGCTCCAGATTTTGGCATCTGAACTTTGTCTTAGCTGACTATGTCGCACATGGTTTTCCCAAAGTCTTACAGAAAGCTTCTGTTCCAAGTCTGCATGATTAGTCAGCACTTGCGCACCTAGGAATCGAGATCGAAGTATATCCCTGGCTGCACGCAGACGCGAGATGCGGCTCGAGCTATTGCCGAGCAACTGAAATGACCAGAAATATTGAGATGACGTAGAATTGGTTGGTAGACATGCTGTTCATCCGCAGTAAACGTGATCATTTTGTTCTGGAAGATCAAAAGTCCACTCTCATTCCATACGTTACTGCCCAAATGCGCAGTCAGGAACTGATGGACAAGTAATAGGCTATGATAGTGCCACAGTTTCATCTCTTTTCTTATGAAAAACTTGCCCGACCCGCAATATGGACTTCCAAACAATCCTTGCCCACCTAGACACGCATTGCGCTTTCCACTCAGTTAATTGATCCGCCCCTGATAAGTGTGGAAGAAGCAACCAAAATACTGACGGAGACCCTACGCTGACTTAGCGCTTCTTGACGGGAACAAAGGACATCATGTTCACGCCTGGAGAGACGCTGCCAGTAGCAGGGTACTCCCAGTCCTTCATCATAACGCAGCCACCATCAGCACCGTCGTCGTAGAGGTTTGCTCCCTGGCATCGAGGATCTGCCGAGCAGATCTCCATGCACTCGCCCACATCCTTGGTGGTCACGTCACGGTAAAAGTCGAACCTGTCCGAGATGCCCTTCTCGCACTGGATCTCATAAGTGACGCCCTTGACAGTGACGACCCGCCCAGAAACTTCGGGACAGTGCTTGGGGTCGCCAATCTCCGTGGGCTCCGGGCCTGGCTCCTCTGGCTCTTTTGGATTCGTGGGCTCCGGACTCGGTTTCTCTGGTTGTATCCCACCGGCAGGCCTTTGACAATTAGAGCTTTCCTCCAAGTCGCAATTCTGGAAATAACCAAACTTACACACACTTGCAATCACATTCGTAATTGGATCCCTCGGCGCAGCACCCACCTTTGCCGGTGGAGGGATCGACCTTGTAAGTCTGGCCAGCGGAGCAACACTCTCCCTTCTTGGCAGCCTCGTCGAAGGTGAATGTCGAGCCCGGCTCGCAGCATTCGCCCTGACCCGAGGCCAAGTGGGAGGAGTAAAGAAGACCTGGCGGGCAGCAATGATTCATACCTGTCGCTCTGTCCACGCTGGCGACCAGCTCGGACGGGCAGCAGTGGCCAGCCTCCTTGGGAGGAGACATGGTGAGATCCCAGGAGATGTGTGTCTCATTGGGACAACAACCGCCCTTCTGCGCATGCGAATCAAAGCTGTATACCTCAGGTTGAACGCAGCATCCTCCCTCCAAGACGGCGACGGGATCGGTAGTGAAGACACCCTATCTAGAAGTTAAGAACCGGCCAACAGTATCGATAACTCGGACCGAACTCACATTGCCCTTCTCGCAGCAGCCGTCTTGTCCGGTCTTGGGGTCTTTGTACGGGCCCCAGTAGCAACCTTTGAAAGGGGGGGCACGGCAGGTTCCAGTCGGTTCTGTCAAAGTCAGCCAGTGATTCCTTCAGGGATAGAGTCCTACTCACGGCCGTTGTTGTCAAAAACCATGGCTGGGTGTTGTCAGTCACGCCCTCATTGGGTCAGAAGAGTAGCAAACATACAGTACATCTGGCCAGATTCTGTCATTGATTAGCAAATTCGCTCTGCTGAGGCGACCTTTGGACTTACTGGCTTTGCACTTGTCGTCCCATTTCTTGCGTTCCTCTGGGGTCGGGTCGACAGCTTGAACGAGAGCGGCAAATGCCAGCACGGCCAGTGCGGACTTGGAGGTGATGTTGACCATTTTCTGGTATTGTTTTCTCTTTTTCTATTGAGTATTAAGTCGATCGGCAGTAGTGGGTTAGTGAATAGAAGAGATGAAGCGAAGGCAGGTTGCTCTGACTGAAAAAGTTTACGAGAACGGCTTCAATTCGTTAGATATGACAGTTTTGGGAGCTTTCAAAGTCCAACTGGCTCTTCACATAAGAAAAGGGTCCCAAGGAAGACGCTAGAGAGACTGGACTAGTATGTCTCGCCGATCGAGCTTCGCGATCTCTGTCTTTTTTCTGATCCAGACCCCCAAACCTGCGTCTTGGCCGGTGTCGCTGCTGGGTGCCGATACTTCTCGTAGACACCACGTCAGCTGTGAATCAGTCTCAGTTTTCTCATCGAGAGTCTCACTTAATCTGGAGAATGGTCCGCAACGGAGGTCAGAATGCAGCTCGCGATTGAAGAACGATAGCAAAATACTTCTTGTCTTACCAGAGCCCAAGAGAGAGACATCAGATCGCCCTGCGTGGCTGGCTGAGATACCCATGTAAAGCTGCACATCACAAAGTTCCAGACTCTCAGTACTTATTCCTTTGACCCACATATCTCAGTTGCGAGCTTCAATGACCAGGTCAGCACGTGAAGGGATACGTCACTCGTGATGTTCTAAGGCGGAAGTCAACGATGAAGGCCGAGTTCGCACATTAGAAGCCTCTCTCCTTTTAAGAGTGATTTTCCCGGTCGGATCTCCCTCCTTCTGCCAGAAATTCTCACTAGTCACTCTGATACTCACCATTCTCAGTCACACTATTCTCTTAAACAATGCATTGGGCTGTTGGTTTAGCCGCTCTGGCTCAGTTCCAGACTGCGTTTGTCTACGCGCAAGGCGGTGCCAAACCGCGGCCTCCCAGATACCGATGCCCTGAGGACGATGGGTTGAGATACACCACGTCAGTCCGGTAGTCATTCTGAAGTTGGATTGAACAAGACGCTGACTCCTCGTGTCACAGTCCGGAGCCAAATGTTGTGACATTTGAGCTCAAGTGTGGTCAAGGAACTACAGCCAAACGTATCGATGACACTCCCAAAGGTTCTCAGAAGGAGTGCGCTATTCACTGCTCAGAGCATCCACAGTGCCAGTCTGCCGATTATAATTCTGCCACGGGAAATTGTGCCCGGTTCAGCGAGGTGAGTTCCACTTGAAGCAAGCTTGGGAGGGCCAGAAAGATAAACCTGAGCCCGTATGCTGACACTCTGGATAGTACATTCCTGTAAGTTCCGACTTCAAGCAACTGAAATCTACGTTGTGTAACAGTCTTCTGATACTATCACTCGGTATATATAGACAATTCCCATGGTATGTCGCCCAAAGGTTCTAAATGCCTGGTGCTCTCAACTGATCTTTCTTCAGGCTGGTGTGAACACTTGGTTCCCTATCGAAGAGCGCAAGCAGCAAGACCCAAGGCCTGATCCCCAGCCCGAACGCACGAACAATTGCCCTCGTCCCGGGAGTCTCGCTGAATCTCAGTCAGACGCTGCCGCATTCACCGCCGACGCTTCTTGTCCTGGAGGTAGGTCGCGACATCTCACTTGAAATGGAACCAGATAACGCGAACTGCACGTACTGACTTGATATCACACAATCGGCAGACGAGGGAAAGGTGTTTGTGAGCGCCGGTGGTGTCTACGTGAGCGTGCGCTGCAACGCTCATGTCGATTCCTCGAATGTCTTGGCTTCCCAGGCTTTGAGTACTTTGACTGAGTGCTACAACTATTGCAGCGACACTCCGGGTTGCAAAAGGTACGTTGCGGGCCCAGAAACCCAAATCACCGGTTGAGCTACACATCCTAACACCCTGAAGTGTTTCTTGGGAAGGCGGACGTAATACTTGGACATGCCGCCTTTACGGTGAAGGCGGAGACAAGGTTGTCCCTTGTGAACAGAGTAAGACTTCTTTTTTTGACCACCATTGAAGGGCACTGACACCTCGGAAGACAATCACGATGCCGCTTTCGTAATTGATCCCCCAATCAAGGAGTCCCAAGACGATCCGATTTTGCTCTGCAGCACCGAGTGTCCGATGGCCCACGGTCAAGTTTATGATTCTCCCTCTGGCGAGGTATGTCAAGTCAGAATTTTGTCTTTTTCGAGATCTTGGCTAATAGGAAAATGTTCATAGCGGTTTAAGATGAGCTGCTGCGCTCGCCACGGTGTGAAGGTTATCGGACAAGAGGATATGCCTACGCTGAAAGCTTGCATGGACGCCTGTGGCCAGATGCCCTCTTGCCAATCAGTGGACTGGCAGGAGAGTACCAGAGTCTGCTCTTTTGGAAAGCACTCTGGTGAGCCTGCTGTCAGTGTCGCCGGCTGGGCGGCGGCTTACAGCATGGGTTGCGCCGGCGCCTGCAGTCCAAAGGGGGGTTGCTGCTGCGGAGGATGCTCCGTCGTCGCTGATGCTCAGCCTGGCAGCCAGGCACCTGATGGACCTCTACCTCCTCCTGAGCAGTGCGGCAACCAGGGCATTCGATGGGCTTACTATCCAAACGCGCAAGGGTCGGCACAAGACGCAACTTACAGTCAGTTCCGCCCTGAGGTGTACAAGACGGTGACCCCGCGTGCTTCGGGCATCTCGTCGACGATTGGAGGTTTCACGGCCGCAGGCGGAGTGGACTTCTCTCTCTACGGTAACAGCCAGAAGATGAGCGGGGATTACTTTGCCGTGGACCACACTGGATACCTCTATGCTGCCACTGGAGGCAAACACACGATTACTATCAGCCGCGGCGACGACGCCGTCATGCTCTGGACCGGCGCCGACGCTGTCCAAGGCTGGAACCGCAACAATGCCATCATCGCCGGTATTGGCGAGGAAAAGATCCACGAGGTGGACATCCCGGCCGGAAAATACATGCCTTTCCGCATCATGTTCGCCCAAGCACAGGGCGTTGCTGCATTTGCAGCCAAGATCCAGGGTCCGGACGGCCAGGTCATCGCCGACTCCGACACCCAAAACAGCCCCTGGGTCGTGCAGTACTCTTGCGACGGGATCTCAGCTCCAAAGTTCTCCGAATGGGGCAAGGAGGTGTAGGGCAATGTTACGCGCAACAAGCTGTTCATGTAATGGGCAACCACTATGGGCCAGGTTCCCGACTGGGATAGGTTATGGCGTTTCTGTCGCAAAACTTGAAATATGTAGTAGGATAGATAGGTGCTCTGGGTCTTCAAATGCGTTCAATCTTGTCGATCACTCCCGCACATCCTGTCTGTGCGCTGTTTGCTCAACCATTTGCGAATGTTGGAAGGATAGTGAATTGGATCTGACATAGGATTCTTGATCCCTGATAACAACGTCCAACATGAGTGAGTGAGGTGAATTTTGCGCAGCTCAGGAGCTCGAGGCGATAAAGGCCAGGGACTCGTACCCTACAAATACGTTTTGCCACTTGGTAGACCTATTAAATGCAGGATACCCCAGATCCCCATGCAATTATATGGATACCCTTGGCGGAGGAAATAGCGCATCAATCCAGGAACAGACAAGCTGGCACATAAAAGGTGGAGCGATTTGGCTGCCCCCTGTCCCCCTGATTCCTAGCAAATGCTTCGTAATGAACTCTTTGTGAATGAGCAACCTGTCCCCTCAACCGCCATTGTTGCGACGTTCTCGAGAACTTCCAAAGCCAAACTGGAAAGAATCTGGCATCGACCACGACGATGGCGTTGCGCGACACAGTAGAGCAGCTACTAGCTGGCTCTAACCTCACGTCGGCAGTGGTGATTGTCGGAGTCTCGCTGCTCCTCGTGGGCTTCAAACTCCGAATTACCATGGATTCAAGAGAGCCGCCTCTCGTCAAGCCACGGATTCCATTCTTTGGCCACATCTTTGGACTCATTTCCTCAAAGATTCACTACATTGCACAACTTGGGTCAGTTCTCTCCATGTTCCTCTCCGCAGCTTCGGTCAAGTGCTTTGCCAACTGATTCGTGCTTGCCAGTCTCGACAATCCAACAAAGCCTATCTTCACCATCCCCTTGGCTAACACCAAGGTGTATGTCATTACATCACCACAGCTCATCCACGCTGTGTACAGGAGCAAGGCGTTAAGCTTTGATCCCTTATCGAGAAGGTTCGCAGAGTGGATGGTGGGGTACGGCCCCAACATTGTTCATCTTATGAACAATCCGCCAGCCGACGGCTCCATTCAATGGATGCATGACCAGTTGAGGAACTATCGCATGCTGTCTCCTGGTCCTGCACTCTACGAGATGAATGCCCGGGTCTTGCAGAGCCTGGCTAGTGTTCTCAACTCTGTGGGTTCCGAGTTTGAGACGAAGACGCTGTATCTCTGGTTGAGAGACTCGTTCAGTATCGCAACGACAGGGGCTCTGTTTGGATTCAACAATCCAGTCACAGATTCTCCTTCATTGCTGGAAGACCTATGGTGGGTCTTTATCTCCCCGTTCGAGCCTCGTTGCAGAAAGAATACTAAAACACGATTCATTAGGACATTTGAAGCTGGCCAGGAACAGTTTCTCATATACCCCTTCCCATCCGTCACCATCAGCAAGATCTACAACGCGAGACTGCGCCTCCAGCAATCGCTACGATCCTACTTCAGAGATGGATACGACGCCAAGTCGGACGTGTCAGAGGTCATCAAGGCCCGAGCCGACATGAATCGCAAATGGGGTCTAGGCGCAGACGACCTAGGTGATCACGAGCTGGGCATGCTCTTTGTCGCAGTCACAAACGCCATTCCCACCATGTTCTGGATGATTGTGTTTATTTTCCGCGACGCCCAGCTAGTGGCAGACTTGCGCGACGAGCTTGTCCACCTTGTCACCGAGAGCAAAGAAACCGCACAAGAGGGATCACGACGACTCACGTTCGACATTAGCGCTTTCGCTACATCTGCTCCCCTTTTCCACTCTGTCTACCGCGAGGTCATGCGCTTGAGCAACCGGCAGCAGGGAAATCGCAACGTCGTCCAGGATGTTGTCTTCACCTACACCCCGCCTGACGGCGGTGCCCCTCGAGAGTATTTGCTCAAGAAGGGTAACGACATTCTCATGCCTTCCCTTGCGACCAACTTTGACCCCGCAATATGGGGTGATCGGCCTCACGACTTTGAGCCACGCAGGTTCATGAACGTGCCGCCTGAGCGAGAGAGCTTGCAGAACCGAGCTACGAATCCGTACGGCGGCGGCAAGCATCTGTGTCCAGGCCGTCACTTTGCTTACGCGGAGATTATGGGCACCACGGCCGCTCTTGTTCTAGGATACATTATCGAGACTCCAGAAGGGGGCAAGGTCTCGGTCCCGGCGATGAGCAACAACATGGCTGAGGCGGTTGCGAAGCCCTGGCCTGAGGACCAAGAGAGCTTAGCGAGGATTAAGCGGCGACCGGGTTGGGAGGATGTAGAGTGGTGTTTCAGTAGTGGGAGCGCCAAAGCTGGTGCGAAATAAGAAATCCAGATTGTTGGGAAAACCCAGATACTGCTCTGTACACTGTACACTTTGTTGAGCATAGTAGAAGAAACGTATATTCCTGCCCTCATTCGTACTCTTCATTCATTCGTTACTTAACACGACAACGGTCCCATGTCGCTACTCGTGTTTAACTCTACTGCCAGCCGGCTCCAGACCCCGTAGGATATCTTTACCGATGGTAACAATCATGTAGCCAGTTCCGACGAACCAGGTCCCGCTAAGAGATGCGTCAGCAAACCACTTCAACGCGAGTTGATAGGTTTTAATGCCTATTTCACTCACTTGGGAATGATCCAGAGGAAGATGAGTGTCCACGGTGGATTGTGCCCGATATTGTGAAAGCCCCCAAAGTACTCGTTGAGCCCTGAATGATCAGCCAAAGTCAACGTTTTTGGCTAGATGTGGTGCAGTGCGAGGGATTTGCACTCACAATACAACAAGGTCTTGTAGAAAGTCATGAGCGCACAACTGAACCCCAATAAAGCCATTACAGCTCCATCTCGCCCTTCGACTCTCTTCTCACCCACCCATCTCTTCAACTCTGTTCTTTGTCTCTTCTTATCCTCCTCAACATCCTCGACGCCCTTTTTTGCCCAAAGATAAAGATACCAGAAGGACATTCCCAGCTCGACAACGTTGAGCGTTCCTTGCGCCGCAGTGAAGCCGTTGTGTTCCTCGATAGCTTGGAGGCCGTACGAGAGGTCAATTGTGCCGTAGAGCGCGTAGGGAACCCAGAGAGGCCAGTGTAGAATGCCATTAGGCATGGTATGTGGACGCAGCGTGGTGTAGAGTGTGTCCCAGATGAGGAGGGGCGTCGAGGCAATGAGCCAGAGGAGAGTGAGTGGCGTTGGTTTGTGGTGCCAACCATGCTGTCGAATTGATATCTCATTTTCTTTGCCTTCCGATAAATCTCGATTGTCATTATGATTTCTGGTTCTCTTCTGCGGTGAACGCGTGGGTGGCGGGAGCGAGATGAGGTCAGCGCCGCCGTCTTCTCGCGTCGAGGATGAGCGCGTTGAGACCATGTCGCCTATTCGAGAAGACCAATGATTATGGTAATATTGGGGATCGAACACCAAGATGCAATGGTTAACAGGTTTTAAAAGATGTGAAATCAAGAATAGACGCGTCGCGATGTTGGTTGCAAAGAGACAAGGGTCACGATGCAACATAAGTGGTGATGTCGAGGACTGGAAATCGCAAGTCATGTGATCTGCAACCAAGGCTACCTTGTGCATAACATCACGAATAGTAAAACAACACAAGTATGTATGTAACCAGTCAACTATTATCTAAATACCTATGACGTGATTGTGTGCTTTCTTCGGTTTACGCTCGCTCCAGGATCAAGCCGCCTCGTCTTTCTGCAAATGTCTCGCTTCCCACTTCGTCTTCTCCTCTTCGCTCTTTGGCGGCGCAAAAGTATCACCACCCCCCTCCAGGTACGCCTTCTCCTCTGCCGTCGTCTCTCTTCCCATAGGACCGTTCCTGTGCGGATATCTTCCAAACTTTTCCAGAATGACACGGTGCTTTTTCTCCGCATCGATGGTGCTGTCCAGTATCTTCTGGCCAGTTTCACCCTGTTTCTTCCAAACCTGAATCGCACGCTTCCTGTATGCGTCTGTCTCTGCCTTTTCCTCTTCTTCTGAGGCTTTTATCAAGTCCTTCATATCGGACACTGCCTTCGCAAGGATCTCGTCAGCGAGATCGTGATGCTCAAGCTTCTCTGAGTGGCTCAGTGGGAGGGACTGCCAGAAACGGTAGGCGAGCTGCCAACGGACTGCAGGAGCCATAAAGACTGGCGTTGACAGGTTCAGAATGTGGAGCGTCAAGGAGAGAGCAAGCGGGTCGAAGTAGTTGAAGACGCAGCCAGAGTGCGGATCGCGATAAATGTTTCGTGGCATCTGGTCGAGGAGGATCACCAGGGATACATAATCGATGGGGTCTGTGAGGTTAATCTGTTTGAGAATCGGCTCGACCGATGTTATATTGGCGGAGCGAATTTCCTCCAACGCGGGCTTGAATCGTTCTCTGTCAAAAGTCAGCCTCTGAGCCGTCCTAACGTCAGCACTGATCACGGCGAGTCTTACGTGCAGGCGCCGTCAAACTCCGCGCCACCCATGAACCACTTTGCAATAACCGGCATTCCAGGAAGAATCAGCCCGTCCTCATCAGCGTGTCCGAACCAGAAGCTGCGGATCTCCTGTAGCAGCTCTAGGTTGACGAGCTTGAACTCGGGTTGCGCGGCCATCTTGGCTTGTCCTGTGATTGTTGAACTTGACCTTACGGTGGGAAGGTTCAAGTTCAAGTGCTGAGATCGACTTTTAATAGCTCTATTCTTGGGGATTGAGCTTCGTGCTGTTTGTTGTATAGAACGATTCAACGAGCTCTGGGTCGAGGGGGCGGTAACAAGGGAACGCGAAGAAACCTTCAAAGCAGCGCGAGACCGGTATAGCTTTGATCGCAAGTTGAGAACGTGAGTAGTCATGGAGATGGAAGCTGAGGATGAGTAGAGAGGTCTTTAATTGATTTCGAAGCGCATATATACCTTTGCAAGTATAAGGCGCATTGTTGAGATGCAACCCGTCTTCACAAGCCCGCTAGCGGCGTCATTGATGCTACTGTACGGACCGCGGAGCGGAGCGGACTTCGGACATCTTCCAGCACCGAGCACCGATTGTGTACGGCGATGCAAGCCCGCATAGGTTGATTGGAAGAAAACATCCTCTTTGAGACGGCCTCTGCTTCTTTCTAGTGTCAGTAGGTGGTGCTTGTACTTTAAGACGATATTTGTCGAGGGCATGGTAACAGACCTGGTGTTGAACCACGGTAGTCGTCACGTGACTCGAGTCACACCCGGTACCGGGTAGTCGGATGGATCAGCTTTGTAGGCCTTATCTAGAGGAGGCACTTGTTGAGATTGTGCTCTTGTACAGCAAGAGATATTATGGTCTTTTTTTACTTCAACCAGACGCAGACTGGGTATTTCAGTGGGAATTGTTCATCGCGGATTTAGATGATCAGCAGATGAAGTGCCCAAGCTCCCTTCGCTAAGTACGTGATAAAAAGCGACAGTATATGTTAATGAAGAGAATGAGCAAAGCAAACACAACCTGCCCTCAAGGCCCGATTGAAAGAAATAGACACGTCCTTTTGTAATCTCTCTGACAATAATCCAAATCAAGATTCGATTGCACATCAGATACACCCAACAGCAATCATCATATCTGTTCCTCTGTCCACTCGACCAAAAGCAATCCTGCCTCGATGATCCATACATATTCGCTCGCGATACCCCATAGAAATATGCACTTTCGATCAAACTTCCCCAATATAAAGACGAGAAAATTCGACTCAAGCTTCTCACGTGTCAATGTCAACCAAAGGCGGAACCTCAAAGGGTGGTGCAATAAGGACGTCACTCCCATCATCCTTCTCTTCCTCTTCTTTTTGGTCCTTTTCCTCATTCTCTTTTTCCTCTTTTTCCTTCTGCTCCTTCTCTTCTTGCTCTTTCTTCTCTTTCTCTTCCTTTTCCCTCTCCTTCTCCTCCGTCTCTTTCCTCTCTTTCTCTACCTCATCGTCCTGTCTCTCCTCAACTTTATATTGATCTTCCCCGCAAGAGACCTGGATACTTCCCTCCTTGTCAACAGCGTCCGGAGCCTTCCCGCACGCCCTGGCCAACGCGCCAAGTGCCTGCTTGCAGGGCCCGTTGCATTCACCATCGGCTTCCGACCACGAGAAGTTGTAGTAGTGTGATCTGCAGGAGTTTGAATTTACCTTGCCGTCAGGCGCACGCTGCTGGAGAGAAGTCAGATGCAATGCTCGGCGTCTGGTGTCTCTCTTGCCCTTATTCTCATCAAGCAGCTTGGCATCGAGCCTTTTCTTTCGCTTCTCCCCAGGTTTCTCATTCACAAGGTCACAAAAATCTGATACCATTGCCTGCAAACAGGCTCGTGCGACCGAGACAAGTCCGCCCTTACAGATTGGCTGCCCAGAGAGAGCGAGTATGTCTTGCAGCGAAATACCTTCGCTTTCGTAGTAATCTTGGAGGTAAAGCTCTAACTCTTTATCAATCCTGCCGTCATCATCTATCGACGGCGGGGGGTCAACGTCGGGAAGGACACCAACGATCACACTGACAGAGGAGCTGTTGGTTGTGGTCGTTGTTGACTGCTCACCTGTAACGCAGCGCGTGACAGCTTCGCACTCTCCCACCACAGTTCTATGGCATCCTGTTAGCATTCCGCATAAAGGAGGTTATGAGTAGAGTTGATGCTTACGTCGTATAGTGACTCTCTAGAGAGATATACGAAATAGTTTTGGTACACTCAGGGGGCGCAGTGGTGGTAGTGCACTCTTCCTCTTCTTCTTCTTCTTCTTCCTCTTTTTTCTTTTCTTCTTCCTTCTCGCTGCCTCCCTTTTTGGAATCTTCTGGACCTGGAGCAGGTGGTCTCACCACAGGAGGCGGCCCGGGAGGAGGAGGTGCCACGGGACCAGGTGGCCTAGGGCCTTTGACCTTCCAGATCCAACCGCCTGGAAAGATAACGATATCGTCGTCGTCCTCATCGTCTCCAGCCTTGGTCGTAACTTGCGCGACATTGCTTTACTTCGGATCTTGGGACGCAGCATAGGTGACCAAAACGCCGTCGTCACCTGTCATAGTGACGTCCGTTCGGTCCACGTCCTCGACTTTTGGAGGTTGCGTTGACAGCGGTGGCTGAGTAGGGGGAGGCGGAACTGGTCCCGCGGGTATCGTGCCCTTGATCTTCCAGATCCAGCCGCCTGGAAAGATGATGACAGGGCTGTTGTCTTTTTGACGAGTTGTAGTTGTGACATCTGACGGTTGAGTGTACTCAGGATCCTGGGACGGGGCATAGGTAGCCAAAATTCCATTGTCTCCGGCGACAGTGACCTCTGTAGTCTTGATGAGTGCGTGATTGGCTTGAGACTCTCTGTTTTTGGTCTCTGTCTTTATCGTCGGAAGCAGAACCATTGGACTTCTGCTGACCGCTGCAGTTTTTGTTTACTTCCGTATTTTCCTGAGCTAAAGCTGGTCCCGCGGGGATCGTAGGTGCTGATGGTGCGGCCTGACCCTCCGGTGGCGGCGCGGCCAAAGTCCACTTCCACCCGCCCGGGTAAAAGACATCGGTACGGCCTTCGCCATCAGTGATGGTAACGATCCCAGTCACTGTCACTTGAGCTGGATCTTGGACTGGGTATAAGTGAAGATAGCTCCAACACCATCAGTCACTATAACCGGTGTCGGATCTGATTGAGGTCGAGCATGGTAAACAAATGGCTTATCCTGAGCGGATACTAGAACTCTTTGCCGCAGAGGGGCGAACAATAGAACACTCCAAAATAAAGACAACATGATGTGTGGTTTCAAGAGCGAAACAGGCAGTACTTGAACAACTAGAGCTGCTCTGGCCAAGTAAAATCGAGAGAAATTCAACAAGCTCTTATACAGACCTTTCTCTCTTGCTCTATGCTAATATGATACTTAATCTGAAGGCTCAAGTAGCCTCTACGCCGTAGAACAAACAGATGAAGAAACACTTAGAAGTACATCAGTAGCTTGTCAGTACATGATTGGCACTGAACTATCTGTGATGCAACTACTGCGCCCCTCCCTTCTGTTGGCCGCTGCCGTAGCATTGCTTCATCCTTCCGGAGCCGTGTCGGGGGTGGCATGATGGGCCGTTTCGGGGACCGATCCTCTTGGGGGCCGATCCTGGAAGGATCACTCTGCAACCAACCGATGTAGGTTGACCAACGAAGCGTATGATTTTGAACGCATACTGAATGCAAATAGAACTCAATCTTGTAAATCGGGGACTTGACACGAATCGAGGCGTCATTTGCGGTGATCTGGAACCGACCAGGCTGCCAGTAAGTAGGTCATATCCATACTGTCTGTAGATACGCCGCTTCAAGCACGCTCATGTGATACAAAGTTCTTTTTTTTTTTTTTTTTTTTTTTTTTTTTTTTTTTTTTTTTTTTTTTTTTTTTTTTTTTTTTTTTTTTTTTTTTTT